>PVJA010013623.1:0-49135 GCA_004027025.1 Myocastor coypus | reverse complement strand
TCTTCTTCTTCTTCTTCTTCTTCTTCTTCTTCTTCTTCTTCTTCTTCTGCTTCTGCTTCTTCTGCTTCTTTGAAAAGCAAAGAAACAAGAATCCAGAATTATAGAGCTGGGATATAGCTCAATGTGTACATGACAAGTGTAAGATCCTGAATTCAGTCCTTAGTACAAAAAGAAAAAAAAATAAAGCAAGTTGAGCTGTTACCCCTTTATTGCTAGAGTACATCATTACTTGTGGAATGGACGCCTCCTTTACTCTCATCAAACTTGATGTCAAGATTTAGTAGGTTACTTTTTGGGTTGTTCCTCCCATTTCTGCCAGTGATTAAACACTTAAAGTGTGTACATTTTATATAATTTGCAACCCAAAATATCCATGTTTAATGATTTCCTGGAGAGTCAAAGGCTTTTTTATATTAAATTATTTTCAGAATAATTTTTCTCTCTAGTTAAAAGTCGAAATTCTACTTCTTTGGTTGAAGAATTCTAGGTAAGAATACTACAATCTGTATCACTGGGTCAACAACTTGGAAATATTCACACTATTATTATTTGGTGCTAAATAAATATTAATATTCAAAATAGTGATAGGTATTGATTTTTTAAAGTATCCCTTCATATGCATCCAAATAAGCTTCCTATAGTCTTTGTGCAGCACTTTTTCTGCTTTGAACCTACCTGTATGGCTCAGGACAGGGTCTGGGGATTCCTGCATGTATTTTGAGATGAGAATGATTTATTGAGCACATATCATATGATAATCATGAATAAGTCTTAAAGCCACATAATTTGTTTGCATTTCTCCTGGCCCTAAGTCCATAGTCCTCACACGACTGACACCCTCTTATCTTCTGTGCCAGGATGACCCTCCTTCTTCCTGCACACACTATATCAGTCCAAGTGATAATTCCCATAAATATGCCTGGCATGTATTAGGAAAAGTACGCAGAGCACATGCAGTTTTTTTAAAATGTGTATAGCCCCACGTCTGTAACTTAAAACTTGTCAACAGTGAGACATATTTAGTAATTGATTGGTAGACTCAAAGCCACTGAAAATCTCTGGCTTTCTGACTCTGAGACATGTTGCTCTTATTGCTACTAGGTAGAATGGATCCACTGTAGAAATTCTACCTCTGAGGAGAACACATAGTTCAATATTTTGTTCATGTTGCTTTCTTCAGGATTCAGAGTAATTTTAGAAACAATAATATATTTTAAACACTTTATATAAGCCCATAACTCTAGAACTCTATTGTAGTAGAACTTAAGAATAATTATGAAACTTTAAAAACTCAATAAAAGCAAGTGGGATAAAAGTTTTCCATTTGTTTTTAGTAATTTCAACTTCACTCCTGAGGATATGAACTTCCAGCTGTCCCATGTATGTGATTGATTCCATCCCTTTCTAGACATTAAGGGAGCCCCACTATGATTCTATGTTTTCTGGCAAAAAAAATGGAATTTAGCTTAACACAACGTCTTGGCAAAAATTGCTGGCATACAACAGCAAAACACATGCAAATTGGCAAGACAAATAACTTGTGTTTGAAATCATTTCCAAGAACAGCAGGTGCAAAGCCAAATTCACCTTACCAGGTTCTGTAATATGCACAAACTTATGCAAAACAATAAATATTTCTCTATTTAATATTTTTGAATCTAGGCTTAAATTCTCTGATTTTCATTTTGGGAAAGTAAAATAACCTTTCTGAGAAATAGGATGAAACTATTTCTATACCTCAGTGCCCATACTTATCAAGACATACATAACTTTTTTTTTTTCCTTTTTTTCCTTTTTCTTTTTTTTCCCCAGTTCACCTAATACAACAAACACAACAGGAGACTACATAAATATCTTAGAGAATGAGAATTAATCAGTGCTAAAATGAACACAAATATTGTGGGCATTTTAGGATAAAACTTAACCTGAATTAGGCTTCTCAGAGCCAAATAAAACTGACAGCAATGTTGAGCAGGTGATCGCAGTGTCACAGTCTCCCTCAACTTCTGTATACTTTGTCATTCATTTGCATGCATCTTCTCAGCTACTTAAATACTTTTCCAAATCATTTCCATAATACTCCTAATATTAGGTATAAAATAAATGCGATGGTGTCAAGTTTCTGTCTATTTTATTTTTACCTACTGATCTAAGTATCTTTCTCTCATCCCACTAATACATCCATTCCTCTTTGAGCTTCCTCACCTTAACCTCACACTTCGCATTCTGGTTTGTGTCTAGTTGTCTCCTGAAAGCTTCATACAGTCAAGAGGCAGCTTTTAGAATGTGTGATCGATTTTTGATCCAGTGCTGTGATTATGTAATTATGAGTGTTAGTGCTTCGCTGGCCCTGGGGCAGATAATCTGCGTACAAATGTGAGAGGATATAGGCTTTGTAGGTGCCTCAACTGCTGCTCCTTCTTTGGCTTTTTGATATTTGCTACCACCATGAACAGCTGCCCTCTGCCATGTGCCACCCTGCCTTGGAAACAACAGAGCACATACAGTAACCCCCTCTAACTGTGAGCTAAATAAACCTTTACTTCCTTACATTTGGGCGTCAGGTATTTTGTCCCAGCAGCAAGGAAAGAGTAACTAAGACAGATGCCCTGGTATGATATAACCTATTTGGGGTATTGATAAAGGGTGAAATTGTTAAAACAAGTTTTAATTTTTATGACTGACATATTTCGACCTGGATAGCAAATAACTTTCAATGTACACTAGTATTTCATACATAATTATCTTTCTATTTTTTTCTTGTTTCAGAACTTTTGTTTGTTTGTTTATTTACTTTTATGGCTGGCTCAGCCTGCCCTGAGGGCAGGGCTGGTGCAGCATGCGGTGCCAGGGATCGAACCGTGGCCCCTACAGCTGCCTAAGCTTTCCTAAGCAGGTGCTTTAGACCACTGAGCCATCCTGCCGGGCCCCTATAACTATCTTTCAAGCTGACCGATGAAAAGGTCATTTTACAAAAATAGCAATGTACATGAACACCACATGCATAGTCCAAAAATACTCTGACATGTCTTATACAGAAAAAAAAAAAAAAAAAAAAAACAATAGTCAAAAAGTCCTATAGAATGAATACATTAGGTAATAAATGGCACTAAGCTATGAAAAGGAAATATGAAGAAGTCATGAATAGAAAAATAATGCAATGACAGTCATACATCAATCCCTGCAAGTACTAAATCTCAATGTAAATAGGCCAAATTTCTTTTTTTTTAATAGGCCAAATTTCTTCATAAAAATAAATTAATTAACACATTGGAACAAAAACTCCAGAATTCAACACTTTGTTGCATTCAAAAACTCATCTACTTCAAAAAGAAATTGAAAGATTAAAAATAAACATGGAAAATAATATTTTATATATTAGGGTCCCCAAATTCAGGAATACCATTGTTACCATTGTTTTCTGACAAACTAAAGTTCAAGCTTAAACTGATCAGTAGAGATGGAAAAGATCACTACATATTACTTGAAGGAATCTTTCAATGGGAAGTAACAAAAATTGAAAATATGTTATGAAGCAAGTGTTGGTGTGTATAACTCACAGAAGCACAAACATCCAAACAGTCAATAGTGGTTTTAATACCAAACTTTCTCTAAGAGACATGAACTAAACAACAACAACAATAAAATTCAAAGAGGTAACAAGTTATACCACACCTTCAAAAAAATGGAGTTAGAAGATACAGTGTTGTATAACCACAGAATAAATGTTCTGAGAAATGCATGGAGTTTTCTTCAAATTGAATGACATACAAATACATTAAATCTGATAAGTACTGAACATATGAAATAATCCCATATATGTTATTGTATTACTGTGCCGTGCAAGTCAAATCAACACAAAACATACAACATCCCAGATGGATTGGCACCTGGGAACTTAATAATGTAGACCTGAATACTGTGTGTCACAGAAAAAGTTCAAGAAGCAATGGATCAGTTCCTATTATTAAATAACAATGTCAGTAGACCTTCAGAAATCAGCAGTACAATTATCTGAACTATCCTACATGTATAAGTAGGAGTATTTAATGCTTAATTTTTGTACTTTTCTAGTTTTAGTTTTTTTTTTAATTTCTTATAACTTTTTACAACCTATTTTGAAGGTTTATATCTGGTAACCTAAACAACTATCTTGAAGATAACCTTATGCAATACAGCAACCATTGCCAACTTCCTATTACTTTGTTTAATGAAATTTTGTATTGTTTCTAATGAATATTTTAAATTTTGTATTCTTAAAAAAGCTAGTGTCAGTATAGCACTCCAAGACCCGTCAGACACAACAAAAACAGTCATGAGAAGAAAGTTTGCTCATTTTGCTAAAATTAGAAAAACAGAGTGAACTGTCCAATAATACAATACTGGATTTTAAAATATTCAAATAACAAGAATGATCCAAACTTAAACCTAATTTGAAGAGGGAAAACATAAAAACTCAGAAATAGAATGAACGCAATTGGAACAAAACAATCCAAAGAATATTCAATCAAAGAGCTGGATTTTTGAAGCAACAAACAATAAATAGACCTTATCCAAAATTACTAGCAGATGATCCCTGGGTCTGCTATCCCCACCCTGCCCAAGATGCTGCTGAAAGGGTGACTGAGACTGGACATGGTGGTGTACGCCTATAATCTGAGCTGTTGGGAGGCTGTAAACAGTTCGGTCATTATGAGTCTGATCTAGTCATGAGACCCTGAGTATCCTGTTTACCCTTCCCTAAAATATGAAAACAAACAAACAAACAAAAAGAAAACAAAGTTACCAGAGGAAGGAGAGAAAATGCTCTTATCAGAGCAACTGATAAATTAAAAAAATAAAATAATGGACACTACTGAAATTCAGAAGATAATTATAATTATGGAAAATTATACTCCAAAAAATTGGAGAATCCTGAAGAAATGGACAAATTCCTCCATACCTGACTATCAAAACTGAACAAATAGACCAATAACAATCAATAATATTGAGCAAGTAATAAAAATATAAAAACTAAGAAAAAACACAAATACTGATGGGATGTTTGTTCAGTTGTCCCAGATCTTTGATGAAGTTGTAACAATGATTGCTATGGTTCATGTGTAGTTGTCCCCCAAAGCCTTGTGTAGTAATGGGACTTCTATAGATTGAGACTTGACTCATGAATCACCGGGATTATGTGATTTAGTACTGATCTAGAGTTTGAGACTTGATCCATGATCACTGGGATTATGTGTTTTAAGTACTTCTGGGATTATGGGTATAGCCTAAGGCAGAAAGCCTGAATGTAATATAAAGAGAGACAGAGAGACAGACTTAAGCTATTGCTCTCTGCTTCCCTGGTTGGTCAGTTGCCTGTTGCAGTAGTTGCTGTTCCACTGCCATGAACTGGATGCTCTCTGCTCTGTTCCACTCAGCCTTGGGCCAGCTGAATAGAGACTGAAACCTCCAGTAACTGTGAGCTAAATAAACCTTTCCTTCCTTCATTTTGAGTGTTGGGTATTTGTCCCAGCAATGAGTAAAAAGTAACTAAGACAATGATACATCACAAGTCCTTTAATAAAATTGTATTTAAAAGAGTGCTTCCACACTCACTTCTAGAAGCCAGATTTTCTTTTTACTTTTTAATTTAATTTAAAAGACTAAAAACAAATGCAAAAACAAATAGCAGAAACAAAGACAGAAACAGAGTAACATACAACATTGGATATATCACAGATTTTCAAACAAGAAAATAAAACAATATTGAGATCCATCTCACCTGAGAAAGAATGTCTATCATAAAAAAATCAACTAATAACAAATGCTGAAGAGACTGTGGGATAAAAGTAACCCTTTTCCTCATTAGTGGGAATGTAGACTGGAACAATCACTGTAGAAATCAGTGTAGAAACTCCTCTAAAAACTAAGAGCGAAAATCCCATTCAACGCATGAATTCATGTTCTGGGCATTTTTACAAAAGAGCTAAAAACATCATACCATAGTGACATGTGTGCACCCATGTTTATGGAAGAGCGATTTGTCATAGTCAAATCTTGTAAACAACAAAAATGCCCATCATCTGAACGATAGATGAAAATGATGTAGGGCCGAGCTTCAGCAACCAGCACCACACACAGTTAAAAAAGATATCTTTTGTTCATGGATAGGCAGAACACATACTGTCAAAATGGACATATTCCAAAAATAGAAATGCAAATTTAATATAACCCCAAACCAACTCAAGATACCAATACTAATTCCTTACAGAACTATAGAAAACAGTTGTAAAATTTCATACCAAAGCAGAAGAGATTCAAAATTGAAAAAAAAAAAAAATATGGACACAGAGAACAAAGCAGAAATCTTCACACTTCCAAAATTCAAGTTATATTCAACTGTGAACAATACAATTGTACTGGTACAAGACAGATAAATGGATCGATCAGTTAAAAATGGAAGACATAGAAACCATCTCAGCTGCGTTCAGCTTTGTCTTATTCAACAAAGGGCCAACAACATACATTGGAGGATTTGTAGCTTCTTCAGTAAATTTTGTTCAGAAAATTGGCTACCCAATTGCAGAAGACTGCAGTTAGACTCATTCATATCATGTACTAGTCTCAAATCAAAAAATGGTCATTTATAGTCCAAATATTAAAATAGAAATCGTTAAACTGCTGTTAGATGAGATAAGGAAAATTCTTCAAGTCACAATAATAATTAAAGGCTTTCTGAACAGAAGTCCAACTACCAAAAAAATAACACAATTGAACAAATGGAATTGTATAAATTAAAATTAAAAAAAAAAAAACATCTCCACAGAGTAAAGAAAACAACCAGTAGAGTGAAGAGGCAATGCACAAAATGGGAAACATATTTTACCAGCTACACCTTGGAGAGAGGACTAGTACCTAGAATATATAAAGAAATAAAAAATGTTGGACCCTCTAAAGTTAAAGACTAAATCTATAAGAAGCAATAGAAATAAGCAGACACTTTCTAGAAGAAGCATGATACTTACATGAAAAAATGCTCAACATTATTGGCCACCAGAAAAATGGAAATTAGTGTTGGACATGGCGGTTTACACCTGTAATCCCAGCAATTGGGAGGCTGAGGCAGGAGTATTGTGAATTTGACACCAGCCTGAACTACACAATGAGCTCAAGGACAACCTGAACTACATACCAAGACCTTGTCTCAAAAAAGCAAAAAAAAAAAAAAAAAATCCTTTATTCAAAACAATTTTAAGATTTCATCTCATGTCAGAGAAAACAGCAGTCCTTACGTAATGAAATAGTAATAAATGATGGTGAGGCTTGTGATGAAAACTAAACTCATCACATTGTTGGTGGGAAAATAAACTAGTATGTAACTATCATGAAAATCAGCATGGTGTTTCCTCACTAAAATAGAAATTCAATTTGACTGATCTACTTCCCTTCCAGGTATCTTCCCAAAAGTGTTAAAGATTTCATATTACAGTGATACATGCATACCAATGTTTAGAGCAGCACAAGTCATATTAGCTAAATCTCACAAGCAACATGTGTGGCAATCAACATATGAATTGATAAAATATGATATTTACATGCAGTGGAATATTAATCTACTATTAAAAAGATGTTTGGATCATTTGTAGAAAAATGGATGTACACTAAAGATGTAATATGAAGTGAAGTAAATCATACACCTACAACTACAAATACTATATGATTTCCTTCATATGAATATACCAAAGTGCAAATAAACTAAAAAGCAAAATAAAGGAAAGAAAAGGTGACAATCATATACACAGTAGTACTACTCCAGTAAGAAGAGCAGTGCAATTCATTTGTAAGGAATGAATGTGCCTGGGTCTAGTACATCAAATAAAATAACCAAGGAAGCCTAGTAATTGAAGTGTCTTTTATCTGAGAAGTACATATTCTACATATATGGAAGATTAAAGGAAAGTTAGATGATATAAAAAAGAGAGACGGCACCTCTGCAACGTTAAGAGGGACAGGGGATAGAGGAAAGGAGAAATGAGGAGAAGGGCAGGGAGGGAGGAGAAGAGTAAGCGAGTTTGCTATGCATGACGGCCAACTTTCTCAATGAATATAATCATTGTGTGCTACAATCAGGCATCAATGCAAACTTATAAACATACTCTTAGGTCTGAATCTGGTGGGCATTTTCAAATTTTAGGTTGGACATTGCATAGCTCCTTCTCATTGTTGCTGGCATCTGAAATGACTCAAGAAACTGTTTAATTTCTGAGAAATGTATATATAGATACAGACGATATAGATAGATATAGATATAGATATAGATATAGATATAGATATAGATATAGATATAGACATAGACATAGATATAGATAGATATAGGCCTAGACTAATTACATTAGGCTTAAAAATTAAGATTTATGACAATGTAGAGGTTTGCATGTAGCAGTATGAAGACTGAAGTTAATTTGTGTGAACAATGATGAGCCTTAAATAAAATATGGAAATGATAGACAAATATTTTTATCATATTGTTTTTTTTTGTGAACAACTCCAGCATATTTTACATTACCTATGTACGTATTTTTCGTGGCACAATACTTTTCATCTTTTCCACAACTTCCAGTGCAATTGATAATGAGTTTGCATTGTATTTATATTCTGGTCATCAAATATTATTTGTTTGTCCATATAATTTTCCTTTTGGTGACTTACACAAAGATTTTTTTCTCTTATAATAAGTCTTCCACTCAAATGAGGCTAGATATTGTCAAACAAATTTTAGCAACTGTTTTTTTTTTTTTTTTCTGAGTCTTATATAGTCCCCTAATTTTTTCCAGAAAATATGGCTTCATTCAGTTTATGTGAATATGTGGAAGCTACTTTTAACTCATGTGCTAACAATAACATGATTTCTGTGATTGGTGTGTATGTGTGTCATAGCTTACAAATAAACTACGCTGATTTTATTTTTTTAATTTTTTTATTTATTTTATTTATTTATTTATTTATTTATTTTGTCTTTTTGAGACAGGGTTTCGCTATGCAGTTGAGGCTGGCCTTGAGCTCATTTTTGTAGCCCAGGCTGGTCTCGAACTCACACCAGTCCTCCTGCCTCAGCCTCACGAGTGCTGGGATTATAGGCGTGAGCCACCACGCCCAGATTCTCTATGCTGATTTTAGAGATTAGTTAATATTTCCTTTAAATGAAATTTGTGTTACATTCAGGTGATTTTTTGTTTCTTCTGTTCATATATTAAGCTAAATAATATTGTAATTGAATTTCCCTATGTATTTGAGCAGGTGTATTATTTTATGTATCATTCTGTAGTCACAGTGATGTATACTCTGACATATTTCAAATAAGTAATAATTCAGAAAAGTATATAGAGACAGCGTAGAAAAGAAATGTAAACTTGTACAAAGCAATAATTGGAATTGTCTAATTCAAGAAATTTCAAACTCTCATGTTAATTTCTACATAATGCAGCATGTTGTAACATACATAACACCCTGCACAAGGAAAGGGCTTTTTGCCATGTAGAAACAATTTTAAGGAATAGCACATTATTTGAATAATCTATTCAAAATGATAAATACTTCTTTACTTTTCTTCCTTAAATAGTGTTTTACTAGGCATGATATTTATCATAGTCTCTTAAAATGTCAAAAAAATACAATTCCAACTTCAATTCTGTACAAAATAAACTCTTTTGCTGTTTTTAATTAAAATAAAATAACACAGTCAGTTTGTGCATGAAATGCTGGGTAAATGAATAAAGTCATATTTCATGAGTAAGAGCACTTTCAACACTGCTGAAAACATTTTACAGTTCAGAAAAACTTCTAAGGTTAAGTATTTTACTCCTTAACCATCAAAACCTCTTTAGTCTTCTTTAAATAGAGGAAAGAAGCCAAGATAGATAAAATGGTCTATGAAAGAACAAATCTGTAACTCAAACCCAGTTGCTCTAATTGCAGAATCTCTCTGCCTGCCATTGCACGTTTACACTAGTGAGAAGCCTCAACCACTGGTGCTAGTGGAATTAAATGCGGTTGTTCTGAAAATGCAGTTAGATGTGTAAACAGGGAGGTGCAGCTGCTGGAATCAAACTGAATGACTGATTAAAGGATGTCCATCAGCCTAGTGCATCTAGGTAAATCACAGCAAAATTTATTTGATTTGGATGAGATTTTAAAATATTAGACAGCCGGGTGTGGTGGCTCACGCCTGTAATCCCAGCACTTGGGAGGCTGAGGCAGGAGGATCGGTGCGAGTTTGAGACTAGCCTGGGCTACAAAAGTGAGCTCAAGGCCAGCCTGAACTGCATAGGGAGACCCAGTCTCAAAAAAGCAAAAAAAAAAAAAAAATAAATAAAATAAAATAAAAAAATAAAATATTAGACAAACGAATTTGATGAATTTCCATTATTTACAGTGTAATCTGTGTTCTCATTACAGTAATATGATAACTATCCAAAGAAAAATAAAAACACAGAAAAATAAAATATGTTATGGTCAGATAGGTGACTATGGTGTGTCAGTTTAGAATGCGGAGGTCAACTTTTAGTGTTTAGCTTTGTTTAGTAGTAGAAGCAGCTAGAGCTCTTATTGACAATGAATAATCATATTATTTATTAATCTTACATCATGTATTGATGTCTTTTATGTGCCAGACACTATCCTAGGAACTGAAATACATAGAAATATTAGCATGATAAAAATATTCACAAAATGCATGGCTTATACAACAGCAAGCTTCATTTTCAAAAATTTTCAGTCTTTCTAAAGAAAAAGATAATTTTAAAAATATATTATTTAGTTTTATGAAAAGCGAGTTTCATAATCAGTATGAATGCATAGATTAATTATTAGCAGTTTTAGTTATAATCAAATATGCACACGTTATTGGGCTGGGCAAATAACTCAGCGAATTAAAGTGCTGGCTTAGGCAAACACTAGGACCATGGTTAGATCCCTGGAGTGTCATGGGTAATACCCAGAGTGTGGCCCCTGGGGCATGCTGAGAAGGTGACTGAGACTGACCACACTTGCGTGAGCCTGTGATCCCAACACAGGAGGCTGAATAAAAGGAGGATCACTATGAGTCTGATCTGTGTAGTGAGACCCTGTAGATCCTGTACTAAACACATAAAAAAAATTGAAAGCAAGACCATTTTTAAGAAAATATGAGGGCTTTTTAGAGAGTTTTAAGGAGGGATTAATTGTTTTTTATTTAACCTCACTCCACTTATTTTATTAACAGCATTTATTAATAAAAATAGTATAACATCATGATAAAAATAATTCTAACATCTACTGGAGAAGATAAAATATCCAGCCCCATCATAAATCTATAATGTAGTATATTATAATATATAATATTTTAATATGGTATTTTATTCATAAAATCACATAGATTTAACAAATATCCATAATATTTTTGAAAAAAATTAAATGAGACACTATATAAGATGTGCAGACCAAAATTAAATAGACCACTAGAATAGTGATTTCAGCATAAATATTCAGTTGAATATATATTTCTCTGATTTATGGTACGATGGAGCTGACACTGTATAAAATGTAAAGGCATATTTTTACTAGATCTTCTGTGATACAATTTTAAAGGTTGACAAAAATGAAACAAGCAATAAATAGAGTATCTTTTCAGACATGGTAGGAAATAAAACACTTATTTCTGATGATATCTCTGATACTATTGTGAATTTTGTTCCAGTTTATTGCCTCAAATATAACATAACCCTGAGCAGCAAATGACAGAAGATGAACATCGCATTCACCTCATCTATGCTCATGCTTATTGCCGGCCATGGATAAGCATATGTTGCTTAGAGACACAGTGCCCAGGAAAAGACCCAGAGAATGCGTTGACTCCACCTGAATGAAAAATTTCTGGATGCCTTCAAGCACATATGAACATTATTTTTTGCAATAATTTTATTTTTAAAAGAGAATAAAATGTAGTAAATATATTAGAAATGATACACTAAACGAAAAGGAGAGGAATTCAACACTTGTTATATTACATATTGTTGCCTTCAAATTAGTTGCTCAGTTTATCAGATATGAGCTTGCAAAATTTGATAAAAAATTATGCAAAATTTAAAAGGACAGAGGAAAATATTTCAACACTAACTCCTCATTAGACCATCAGAATTCAGTGGTACAACTATCCAAGCTATCCTGTGTGTGTGTGTGTGTGTGTGTGTGTGTGTGTGTGTGTCTTTTCTTTTTCTTTTCTTGCTTTCCCTCATCCCACTTGGTCCTTCTCTTTGAACAGTTTTTTTTCCGTTTCACAGTGTATTGTATCTTTTAGATTTTATTTATTCTTTCAGGTTTTACACTACTGAGACAGTACAATCTTTACAGTTGCAGGTCTGATTTATCGCACTTCCGAGCATGGTCTCTTGGGGCTGTGAAGATAGCTCCGAGGCACAAGTGCCTGCCTGTCAAGGACTAGGTCATGAGTTTGAACCCCGGTCCCGGAAAAAAAAAAAAAAAAAAAGAGTCCGGTGTCTGAAGGTCAGCCTGATAGCTCAGCAGACTAAAGTGCCTGCTAAAGCAGAGCACAGAAGCTAGGTTTCAATCCCTAAGGGCCATGGCCCTGGCCACAGGGCACGCTGAGCCAGCAATTGAGACTGGGCCTGGTAGCGTGCACTCGCAATCCCAGCTCTTGCGAGACTGAAAACAGGAGAATCACTATGAGTTGAATCTGTGTAGTGAGACTATGTACAACCTGTCCTTAATACAGAAAAAAAAAAAAAAAAAGTATGGTCTCTTGCTGCATCCATTTAACTATAAAAGCTTTCAGTTTATGTTTCTTTATAAATGAGTAATGCTCCATTGAATTAGAAACACCATATCTTTTTAAACCTTCCCCATTTGATGGGCCTTTGTGTTGTTTCCAAGATGTAGCTACGACAAATTATGTTGTTATAAATGTAGGTGAACATATATCACTGTGCATGATGTTTTCAGTTCTTCTGAAAAAAATATCCAGAAGGAAAATAGCTGGGTCGAATAGGCCTTCCAATCCTAGTTTGTTAAGGAATCTTCATACTGATTTCTGGAGTGGTTGTACCAGTCTATGCTCCCACCAACAGTGAAAAAGCATTCCATTTTTCCCCCACAGACCCTCCAGCATTTGTTATTGATTGACTCCTTGATAATGGCCATTATTTCTGGGGGAAATAGAATCTCAGTGTTATTTTCACTTGCTTTTCTTGAATGAATGATGTTGAACTATAGTGCAATCAATAGTGGTGTTGGAGAAAAGTACTCACTTTAAAAAGAGAAAAATAAAAAGTACTTAAGTTCAAAGACTGTATCAACTAATAACTCAAAAATAGCTACAAAGCAAGTCCCAGTGTAAGAAATTATTTCTATTTAAAAAGAACTGAAATCTCAAAGACATCTTTTAAATGATTCATGTTGTGTAGTCATTTTATAAATTAACAGTGGCTACATACTAAGTATGTCACTGAGTTATAAATAGCTATGAGTTTAGCTTGCTCAGACACTGCAAAGCTATCTTTTATGTCCTTTTAATTAGAGTACAGGTTTTTCCTTTGATACTTGATGTTATGTGTAACACTTGTAGGTGGAAAGCTGCAATGAATTTCTCATGACAGTTAAGAGCATGGAATCTTGGGAGTAGCTGTTCTCAGTAAGCAAAACAAAATTGGATGTATGTAAAAAAGATTAACATAACTTTATGAGTTCTTCGTGGTATTATTACCAACCAGCAATAACCTTGTTAGAGATTTACAGCATATGAAATTTTTAAAAGATTTTATGATTCCATATAACACAGTCACATTTATGGTTTATTTACTTTTACTCAAACAGTTGCCAAGTCCTCCTTATCTACCCATTTTAATTATGGATGAAATATAATTGTGTCCTCAAGGAAATAACTAGGAGTTCAGTCTTACTGGCAAACACTCATTTTCTTTTTCTTTCACTGGACAGGGGAATTTATTTCTAATTTGGTTTCCTACGGAATGAGCATAGGCCATAAATGCACAGAATTATCTCAGGTGTGGTGGGACATTTCAAAATAGGAATGATGACACTGAAAATTATATCGTTCTCTCCTCTGAGACAATAATCTCAGACACTTGTGATCTTGAGTGTGACATGTAATTTTTTTGTGTGGTGTTCGCTGAACACTTCATTTTAGCAACTACTCGTGTTCCTACTATGGAATTTAAAACACATTTATTCTCCTCATTCTATTTTGTATGACTATAAAGGAATATCTTTATATTTCCATTATTTGAACTTACTATTATACACTATTCTTATCAGGGAAAATGAAATACAAATGTTACTTATCTGTTTTTATATATTTAGTGCAGGTTGTACAGGGTCTCACTACATAGGTAAAACTTCTGTTTTCAGCCTCTCAAGCACTGGGATCACAGGTGCCCACCAACAGGCCCAGTCTCAAATGTTCTTTCAGTGCACCCTGGAAGTGGAGCCAGCATGGCATGACAGGGATCAAACCCTGATCCCTGTGTCTGCCTAAACTAGCTTTAATCTGATGAGCTATCTGGTCAGTCCTAGAATTGTTGTTTAAATTTTGAATGGAATTTGCTTTTATGATATAAAAATAACACTCTTGAAGTATTAAGTCACTTATTATACATTGTGTTATTTTCTTGTTGATTTTTCTGCAATGTGGTTTACACTGGTATGCATTCAGAATCTCTGTTGTGTAATCTGCCATGTACATTGATTTGCTTCACCTTGCCTTCTTGTTTCATTGTCCCACTCTATTAATATTTAGAATTAATTTGTATAGCTATAGAAGAAATTATATCTAAAATAATAAAGTGGAAAAATGTAAGAGTCATTCATATTGCTATAAGCCAAGAGACAATTAGATATTATCCACACTAAAGATTATAATATTAAGCCAAGATAAATCCATTGATAAATATAATAAAAGGACTCAAACTTATATAAGCTGAGCTGTTTCTCTTTATTACTCTTCATTTTAACACAAAAAATACAACCTTTCCAAGAATGATGTTGAGTCCGAAAACTAGTCTTGAAGGGAGAAAATAATGTGATGAAAATAGGTTTTGAGGAGAAGATAACTTATATCAATTGTGAGTAATTAAATCCAACAGTAAAGTACAATAAACTCCAGAAGGAAAATCCTGATTACCTGTGACTTAGGGATACATGAGTTGCAACCTTCAAGGTTCAAGGTGAAGTGTAATCCTGATATGAAAGCTGGGATTCCTCAAAAGGAACTTCTGATATTTGAAAAGTTGTAAAATTTTATTAAATCATCTTAAGTAGTCAGGTAAATTATGTAACTATCTTTTTAATATTTATAGTGGCATTACCAAAATTCTAGTGAAATATTATTCTCTGTACAAGAGGTAGTTGTATTTTCCTCTAAAAATATAACCTGTAAAGACAGTACAGGAAATTATTTTAGGACCCTGTATATTGTCAAAATACGTATTCTAGATTGGCCAATGAAAAAGGAGACTGCTGAGGTTTAGACAATTTTGTTTGTCAAGACTTTACCTTACCACAAGATGTCATGTACTCAACAGGGGTGCCTGTCTACATTAATACAAAAATAATATGTTGTAAGCATGACTGTAGGTTTCCCTATTGTTGTTATGATAATATAGCCTTCTTGTATTGCTAAGTGAATGTCAAAAGTCAACATTTTAGAGATACCCATTAAAAATCTATAATACACAAAATAATGTACCTTAGTTACAATTGCATCCCCTGAATGCTGCAATGGATTAGTGCCAGTATTCTATGATGTATGAAATATGATCAAGTCAGACTAACCAGTTATAGTGGCAAATGCCTGGAATCCCAAATAACTGGAGGCTGAAGCAGGAGGACATGGGCCCTGTCCCAAAATACAAAATAGAAACATTTGGGCTTATAACTCATTACTAGAGTGACCCTGCGCCTGAGCCCCAGTTCCAAAAGAAAATAAACAAACAACAATGAAAATACCTACCTTATTACCTATACGTTCTATACTACTCTATCTCTTGTTATTTTATTGAAATGATCACACTTTACTTCAAATTGTTAGTCCAAGAGCATTTTGTAATCTTTTAATTCATATCTATTTGGTTCTAGAATACAATCATCTCTTCTCTCTTACTTTCTTTATATTCTTTGTTCTGCATCATTAATAATAGTGTCGTTAAGTCCCCATGACGTATAGTAGCAACATTAACTAGAGGATATCTGTAAAACAATAAGGGCTAAACAATGAAGAGGCTGCAAGCAGAAAAGATAGGAAACATCGCAGGAACAAAAACACACACTTATATGCACAGGATGAATTAGACAATGGTCCTAAGAATCTCCAACAGGTTTTTCACACTGAGGATAGCAACGTATAACACTAGAATTATGTTTGGAATGCCTGTCATTCTGGTCTTTTAGATGTGTGCTGCTTCTAATGTAATTTCTGTTATTGCTATATTCTCTCTCAAGTAAATGGTCCTTTTAAAGGAAAACCAAAAGTGTACTAAAAGATGGCCCGGCAGGATGGCTCAGTGGTCTAAAGCGCCTGCATAGGAAAGCTTAGGCTGCTTCAGGGACCACGGTTCTATCCCAGGCACCACATGCTGCGCCAGCCCTGCCCTCAGGGCAGGGTGAGCTGGCCATAAATATAAAAATAAAAATAAATAAACAAACAAACAAACAAAAGTGTACTAAAAGAGAGTAAGAGACAAGGAAAAACGCCATCGTATTGACTGGCTACAATTTTGTAAAACACTTTAAACTAGCACATGCAATGAGTCAAACCTATTGTATAGGTTAGAATAAAAATTCTCTGCTTCTGCCAAAGCGGATCTTTGTCAAAGAAGACTAAGACTCAAAAAAAGTCTGAATTTCATCCCAAGAGGTGCCTACATTTTCGATTGCTAATAATGGACATAAAATCATTTAAATATAAACTATTTTTCATGTAAACAAATTATGATTCAGTTTTTGCAACATATTTTCAGTACAGAAATATATAATATATAATAACAGATAAATGTATGCATAATTTAATCCTTCATCCTTTTACAGAATAATAACAATTGTGACATGTAGAAAATTATTTTCAAACCTAAGTTTTAGATCTCCTTCTGTTGATCATGCACCCTTTTTACTTTATTATCTTGAATAGTATTTTAATTATAAAGAGTAACCTATTGCTAAATATATCATTTCTTAATTTTATAACTCTTCAGCTTCCCATTTTTAAAGAGAAGCATGAGTTAACTTCTAAGGTCTCTAGGTTTTTTTTTCTTTAACTTAATCTTATATGTTCATATCTCATAATATAAACAACTGATTTGAAGATAGCATCATACAGTACAGCAACAGAATTGTTGAATTCCTATTATTTTGTGTAGTGAAATCTTTTCATTTTTAATGCTGCTCTTTTCTCTTTCACTATTTTGTATTCTTAAAAAACTAAACTAAAGCAAATAAATTGCACAACAAAATAAAACTGGTTTAAATAAACGAACAAACACAGTATAGTAATAACCATTAAACACAATGGATGGGAAAGATAGACAGGAGATGCTCAGCAACGTAAGCACCTGCCTGGCAAGTGTAAAGAACTGAGTTCGACCTGACACACCACACACTACACTGGCCCCTGAACCCTGGTGTGCCTTGCTGGCCTGAAACCAGGTGTGGTGGTACATGCCTGTAATCCCAGCATTGGGGAATGTTGAGACAGGAAGACCTCTATGAGTACAAGCTATATAGATAGATCCTGTGATGAGTAAATCAATAATTTAAATAAAATAAAACAAGAGTATATACTACAGAATGCCTTATACAATATAGTAAGAAACCCAGCAATACAGTGATAAAATACAAGAAGCTCTACTGAAGGTGGAACATATGAACAATTTGTGATGTATCTTATAGAGTTTGCAAAGGAGGGAGTGCTTCTTATGAATTGGTATTTTTTGAACATCATTTGTGAAACTAGAATTACCTGATGCACTTTATTCATATTATCTCTTTATGTATCCATGTATGTGTGTATCTACATATTTATTTACATGTGTCTACTTAAAATTAAATCACACAAAAGATTATTCTTTTTTTGTATACCTTAGAATAATTGATAATTAAAGCCTAACGAAATGAATATTTATAACAATAGCATAATTAGTAAATGGAAAAATCATGCTGAAATCCCCAGTTGGCTGATCTGAAACTCTTTTTTCTTGAAATATTATACAAGCAACCTTTACATTTGTGTATATCCAAATTCGTATAACCCAAGGAAACAGAAAAAAGCAAACAGAAGAGTGAAGCCTTTGAAAAGTAATTCTTGTGTGTAAATTTGAAACTGAACTTTCAAAAAAAGTTTTATTAAAAGTTTCTTCATTTTCTCAGATTGATATTACATACGACAAGCCAAACCATAGAAATATATATGAGGAGTTTTAAAAAAGCAAAGTTAGTAGGATCAAGTGATTTTCTAGCTTCTTTATCACATATTAATGTTACTCAACATGAAATAGACTTACCAGACATGGAAGGTATATGATGTAGCTTATGTTTGTCTGTGCTGACTTTGAACACTTACGCCTGTAGCTTCTATAGACTTTTGTCTCCTAAAATACACATTGTTGTCAGGTGTTAACAATATTTAGCAAAAATATTTATGTATTCAAATACTTCTAGGTTTTTATCACAAAAGGTGTCTTACTCTGTACTGACAACTCAAAACCTTGTGAATACAAGTATGATATCTCTTCTGATAAAAAAAAAAAATCTTTCTCCACTCTATTAAATTTTCCATCTTTAGAATCATTTTTTAAGTTTGCCGTATAAATTTTTTGGACATTTAAACATCCCAGTTGAATCTCAACTTTTTAAAATTATGAATGACATTGAAAACATAAATTGTTTTGTGTGATTAAAAGTTTAAATTTTCAGTTCCTCACACTAGAGAGATAGTGTAATATGTATATATGCCTAACTTATTTCAAGGCAATTAGGGAGAAGGGAGAGATAAAGAAAAAAAGGATAAGAAAATGATCAGAAAATAATAAAATAAAAATAGAGCTTTGTGAACAGAGAAGGGAACAGTGTATGAAAAGAGGAGATGAGAAAGGGCTAAAAAGAGGATTCACCACATATCATGTACAAGACAAATTCTGTGTAAAGAATGTGATCATTATATAAACCTTAGTTGTACTAATAAACTTAGATAAAATTAAAATGAAAGGTTTAAATCGTGAGGTGGGGTATTAAAGTGAAAGTAAGGCAGACAAACTGGATTCAAGCCTGTTTCAATATTTTTATATAAATGAAAGGTGAGCATCTCATTGGAATTAAATATGTATGTCAATTTCAAGACCTCTGATTTTCTGGAATTAATGCTTTCAGCATCTTCTGGACTGACAGGCTGGGGAAAAAAAAAAGAGAAAAGGAAAGGACCTTGAAATGGTATGTGCAAAAGTTTGGATTAACAGCAGCTTTCCATCAGGTGAGAAATACTTAGTTAATAATTCATTCCCTGGTTTAAGCAAATATTGATACTCATATAGATATCTAATGAAATCTTTGTACATCATCACAAGTATAAGTAAAGGACAGGATGCATATGATAACTCTCATTGCTTTTTGAGATTATTTTGTTTCTGAGGTACTATAGTGTCATTTATGAGAGAGTGAATTATACTTGACGCATGAATTCTCAAAGTATCCAACTAACTCTTTACTTTCAGGGGAGCATAATGTACCTTATTAGGATCAATAAATTCTTTTAAATAGAAATACATTTCATTTTGATATACTCATTTATTATTTCCTTTTTTCTTGCAAGGAGATGCCTTCTGCAATTAGAGTACACACATAATTTTAAGTATCATTTTATCATCTTTCAGTGTTATATGTATATATTACAAATATAATTCCTCTTTATATTTTCACCATATTAATGTGAACATCATGTTTTCAGAAAACATGTATGTTTCGTGTTTAGTATACCACCAACATCTACATACACTGTATTTTTAAAAGAAATTTTCCTTACATAGAATTTGTGTTAGTCAATAGATGACATATTTTTGCATTTATATGAAGTTATGTGTCCAGTGCGTAATGCTTCATGGAAACTTCAAACACTGAATGACCTTTTCCCTATAATTTACTTCAATATTGTTTTCATTAATTTTAACTGAGAGATCTATTGTAGAATTTAAAAAAAATAAAAAGAGAAGGGTTGTGGTAGAGCTCAGTGGACTAAATGCTTGCTTAGGTAAGCACAGGGGACAAGGTTTAATCCCTAACAGCACATGACTTGCTGGCCCGGGCCCCAGGTGAGCTGAGTCAGCACTGGAGTTCAGGTGTGGTAGTGCACGCCTATAATCTCAGCACTAGGGTGGCTGAAATCAGGAGGATCACTACAAGTCTGAGCTGTATAGTGAGACCCTACACACACACACAAAAAAAAAAAAAAAAAAAAAAAAAAAAAAAAAAAAAAAAAAAAAAAAAAAAAAAAAAAAAAACTTAAAAAATAAGAAAGCAAAATATGTATTTTGAAATAAAATATAGGTACATTATAGCAATACTTATATCACTAGAATTACAGGATATGAAAGTTTTGCTATCGTCAAACTTAGAAAACATAGACTTTTTTGCATAGTGAAATCCTACTGAAAACATTATTAGCATCATTAATGTTATATTACAGTTAGTTCTACCGGTTTAAATAAAAAACGCATAAAAAAAAAAAACCCTTCAATTTCTTCCTATCCAGCTAATCATTCATTTCCATTTTTCTGTGCTGCTTTATTTCACTGAAGTTTGTCACACGGACTGTGTACTTGATTTAAATGTATGACAGATAACACTGAAAAGTTACATAGCCTCGAATGCAGAAATGGTTATTGCTGATGCACTCTATAGAGTAAGCCCCATTATTCTGATATTTTTCTCTTTTTTGGGAACTGTCTACCTTTCATGTTGTTCCTATCTTATATCTTCTGACAAAAATTCTATGAGCCTGCTAGAGTGATGCACCTACAAAATATATCAGTGCTTGAAATATCCCCCACATTTGAAGTATTTTTTTATTGGCTGATATTTAGGCTATTTACAGCACACAGCTTTCATAATTAATAATGCAATATTAACATTTGTACCTCCTAGGTGTTAATATTATCTAGCATATATATTAAAATTAAAATTGTGAGAGTAAATGTTCATCGCTTTTTCTTGAGTGTAGATAGAGACCATGATGTGCCCTAAGAATGTTCTGGCTTAAACTCATAGCATGCAATAACAAAAGCACTTCTAAAACTTTGAATATTCCAATCATAGAATTTACTTGCTTTGGTAGTGTTAACTTGCTCTCAGTATCTCAAGGAGAAGTACAGGAAAATCAGCAGCATACATTTACTATGCCATTCTTGCACAGAATTTTAGTAACCTGAGAGCATTAAGTCCTAACCATATTAAAATAGAACTTACAATTGGCTTAATTTTATTCTGTTTTTAATAAAAATGATCATAGAAAAGGACACAATAGCTATTTAAAATAACACACACACACACACACATATATGTTATTTTTAAATAATTTCTTCTCTTTATCGCTTCTCGGCCTTTTGGCTAAGATCAAGTGAGTATCTGTTCTTATCTGTTTAAATAATTTCTTGTCTAGTTTCTCTAGTAGATGACAGAAGTCAGGTCTACACAAATATTATGTAACAATAAAATGTCTAACACTGGCATTTGTGATATAGAAAACTGTTAGATTTGTGATATGGAAAACCACCTGGAAAGATATTGAGTTCCCCTCCCATAAAAGTGAACAAAACATTTCTTCATAATGTGTTAAAGTAAACTATAGTTTGAGATTCATCAATAACTAAAGCTTTGAAAAGGAAATGAAAAACCGGGCATGGTGGTGCACGCCTGTAATCCCAGCACTTGGGAGGCTGAGACAGGAGGATCAGTGCAAGTTAGAGACCAGCCTGGGTTATAAAAGTGAGCTCAAGACCAGCCTAAACTGCATAGGGAGACCCTGTCTCAAAAAGATAAAGAAAAAAAAGGTTGTAGATCTAAGTTATGTTATTTACATGAGTTGAAAGTGTGCTAGTACAGATTATCCAAGAAGACTTGTAAGTCAGAAATGGTCATGTCCTTCAAATATAGGAAAATACTCTGAGGAATTTAGAATATAGTAATGAGAATTATAATAGACAGTAGTAATGAGGGTGGTCATTATACAGGAAAAGGGACCTAAGCTGAATATTCATGTTCAATTTCAGGAGAGTTATGGTTGAAGCAATTGTGCTATATAATTGAGTTTATTTTTTCATGTGCTTATTTTCATTCATATATTTGTCATTAGGGATGAACTAAGTTTTACACTAAGTGGCTTTAGTTTTTATCACCACAGCATCTTTAACTATGCAATCAGGATTTTAATATTTAATTTGAAGGTAGTACACTATTTGTCTAACTTCTGATGAACCACTGAAGTTGTTTCTTTGCTTACTTGTTTTCTAAGAATTTTCTTACAGTATAAAATTTTACAAATGGTAAAAATTGTATTCAGCTATTATACATAGGAAAGATGTGTTTCTATAACAAATACGATTAGAAATACCAAAGGATCTTTGTCTTCTATGTAAAATTTAATAATATGAAATCTTAATTTATGATATAATGGATATCATGTATGCATTGCTGCTGCTCATCATCTTTCAGAAAGACTCTGGATGTGTAGAGAATTGATAGCGTTTTAAATCTTACTTCTAACTTGTAGGACTCAGTTTATGCCCATTGGTGATATTCATTAGAGACAGCCACCCAAAATCTTCAGGTAGATGTAGAGCAAACTGAGAAAAGAGGCCTTGTAGATTCCATATGTTGGGACAGCGTGTTAGACAGACAAATATGCGGGTTTGAGGAAGAAAAGAACTGGTAAAAGAAAGAATTGGAAACTTCCGGTTTTCCATCTGTATGAACATGTGTGACAGAACCGATAACAAACAATGCTATCCAGGCTGTCAAGGAGCTGATGTGAATTATAATTTTACTTTTTGTCAGAAACTCTTCACATTTACTGTGGCTTTTCTGGCTAAATTTCTAGTAATAAAGTCATAAAATTAATTATTTTTGTATTTCTACCAGCCAGAATAGGTCTCTAAAGTATACAACTTTGTATTTTCATTGATATTTCAGATAATGTAATTCAATTTTGCATAAAATAATAAATCCAAAAAATATGTGATTGAATGAAATTCATTTTCTTTTTTTAATTTTTTTCAAAACTTTATTTATATTATGGCTGGCTCAGCCTGCCCTGAGGGTGGAGCTGAAACAGAATGCCAGGGATTGAATCACAGTCCCTCCAGTTGCCTAAGCTTGCCTAAGTGAGTGCTTTAGATTGCTGAAGTATCCCACAAGCACCTTAAAATTCATTTTCAACAAATAATTTTTTTAAAAAAATTGAGATATAACTTCAGGCTAATTGATGTGTCAAGTAGAGGTATGTAATAGGTACTCTGTAAGAGATCAATAAAGAAATAAACTTGAGCGGGGCGTGGTGGCGCACACCTGTAATCCCAGCACTCAGGAGGCTGAGGCAGGAGGACTGGTGCGAGTTCGAGACCAGCCTGGGCTACAAAAGTGAGCTCAAGGCCAGCCTGAACTGCATAGCAAGACCCTGTCTCAAAAAGACCAAAAAAAAAAAAAAAAAAGAAATAAACTTGTAGTCTTTGAAGTGAGAGATTAATAAACAATCTTGTAGCCTTTGAAGCTACAAAATTGTATATATTTTACATATATATATATATATATATATATATATATATATATATATATATATTAGGAGCCCCCCAGCACTACTCCTGCCTTTACTCTGTGCTCCACTTTTTGGTCACTCCCAATTTGCAAAAGGTAAAATTTCATAATTTCCTCTTTCAGTTTGTTTTTCCTTATCCACTTTGCCTCTCTCCCCCATATACATTTTTTGCTATAAAGTACAGTATAACAAGCTTGAATTTTTCTCATATGAAAAAGCATGAAATGTTGAAGAATAAAGAGAGGGCTTAGAATGAAACTCTGGGCCCATATGTTGCCTAAGTGTTCCACACCACTTGACCCTCCATTCACATTTTGCCTCCTCTATGTACTTGCACATGTGATTTATTTGCTGCTTCTTCATGATACTTTCTCAGACATATTTGCTCTGAAGATCATCTTTGAGGTTTAAATTTCTCTGCATTGCTAGTTTCTGCAACCTACTCTACTCTGTTCACACGACCATAATAGCTTCTTCAGTAAATAATACATTAATTATACAACACATACACTTGATATGATGTACAGTCATCAAGAAAAAAGAACAAAAATATCACATTATTTTTACCCATTCATCAGGTGATGGGCATTTGGTTTGTTTCCAAGACTTGGCTATGACAAACTGTGCTGCTATAAACGTGGGTGCAAATATGTCTCTGTGGTATGATGCTTTCAGTCCTTTTACATAGCAAGAGAATAGTTGGGTTGAGTGGTCTTCCAGTCTTGGCTTTTTGAAGAGTCTCCACACTGTTTGCCATAGTGGTTGTACCAGTCTACATTCTTATCAACAATGGAGAAGGGGGCCTTTTCCCCACAGCCTCTCCAGCATTTGTTATTAGCTCATTTCCTTATGATAGCTATTATTTCTGGAGTGAGATGCTATTTCAGTATTGTATTTTTATACAGTGGAGTATCACTCAGCTATAAAGAAAGATAAACTTGAAGGACTTATAGGCATGCAGTTAGAGGCTATACTCATTAGTGAAATAAATCATACTTACGTGTGTAAACATTTTATTGTCTCCCTAGTGTAAAAACCTGAAACTATCAATAAAATCTGAAATATACCATAGATATATTAAAATGGAAAGACACTAAACATAAGGAATAAACAATGGAGATCAGGGAAAGGACAAAAGATTGACAAAGGAAGGAGAAAATCTGTCAGTAAATATATAGGATAGCTGAGATGATTGTACTACTAATTTCTATCAGTTTTTTTTAAAGTAACAGTTAATGTTTAAAATTTCTACTTTAAGGGAGCTGGGGAGATGGCTCCGAGGCACAAGTGCCTGCTGGGCAAGTGCAAAGTCGCGAGTTTGAACCCCAGTCCCACAGAAAAAAATAAATAAATAAATAAAAATAAAATTGCTACTTTGGACAACTTTATATGCTAATATCGGTGATCTGAGCAGCTATCTGGCGGACAACAATGTGTAATTATCAACCATGTTTGAATATATTTCATCTTGTTCTTTAAATGTATATAATCATTAATATTTATCTATTAATATTATGCTGTCATAAAAAATGAATTTAAAAGAAAATGAAAAAGGGAATAATTGAGGGTTATTGAAAAGGAGAATTAATGTTTAACTGTTTTATAAATATATCTGGTAATCGGACCAAAAACTTTGATGATAGTAATATGTGTTGTAACAGCTACTGTTATTGTCCACTCTTTGTTTAGAAATTATGTACCAATTGTATGTATTTAGTATAGGGTCTACAGGGTCTACAGTGTCTCACAACATACATCAGACTCTTAATGATTCTTCTATTTGTAGCCTCCCAAACAGTGGGATTACAAGTGCATGCCACCATGTCCAGTCTCAGTTGTTGTCTTAGAACACTCTGGATGGTGTAGCAGGCAAGGCACCCTGACGATTGAACCCTAGCTGAGCTCTGACTAAGCAGGCACTTTAGTCTACTGAGCTGTTGGGTCAGCTGCTATTTTCATTGTTTTATGTTGCTTTGTTTCAGTATTTGTTCTTGTATTTAATTAATTGTTTGTTTGTTTGTTTGTTTGTATTTTGGCTTTTTGAGACAGGGTCTTGCTATGCAGTTCAGGCTGGCCTTGAGCTCACTTCTGTAGCCCAGGCTGGTCTCGAACTCACAGCAATCCTCTTGCCTCAGCCTCCCAAGTGCTGGGATTACAGGTGTGCACCACCACACCCGGCTTGTTTTGATTTTTATATAATTTTATTTATTTATAGTTAACCTCTTTAAATTTATTTATGTAACGGCTGGCTTAGCCTGCCCTGGGGGTGGGGATGGCATACCATGTGGTGCTGGGGATTGAACCACAGTCCGTGCAGGAGGCTAAGCAGGTGCATTAGACCACTGAGCTATCTCACCAGTCCCTTTTCTTTTATTTACTTTGTTTTTGTTTTCCTCTTTAATGTTAAAAAAAGAAAAGAATAACTTTAGTCTATCTTGTATTTTAAATAGTGAGAATAACTACTGATATATAGCATGGCTATTTATGTTCCACCCATGAATAATACGAATGTGTTAAGAGACCAGGCCCTGTGGCCACACCAGAGAGTGGCACCCACCCAGCTAGACTCCGACCAGGCCCTGAGGCGCTGAGTGAGTGCTTTGCTCCATGACCTGTGCCCTCCCACTAAGACCCCGATCAGGCACAGCGTGGCATGTGAGAACTTTTGCTCTGCCAAAAAGCTTAAGGCTCCAGGTACATCAATGGGAGGGGATCAGACAGAATTTAAGGGAACTAAACTAAATATAAATTCTCAATTTAATATCTGCTTAGCTACACAGATGTAACATATGCTGGTATGGTCTAAATTGCAAACTCATTAGTTAAAAAAGTTTGCAACTGTAAATATCACTACTCCTTATTAGGGCTCCTAACTATCATTCTGAAAACACAAAAATATAACTGCCATAACCATATAATCTCTTTTGCATAAAATTTTTGGTAGGTGCTAAGGGTATAACTGCACCAAGCTCTATACCAAAGGTCAGAAGTCAGTACTATAAAATACTGCAAAGAGATGGAACAAAATGCAATCTTAGCCCCTGAGCCCACCCAGAGCAAATGCAGGAGACACTAGCATAGGAAAGAATGGGAATTACACTGTTGAAATCTCAGAATTAATAGCATCTGAAGTAAAGAAACAAATGCAAAAAAGGATAGCAGAAATGAGATCAGACCCTTTCTGCCGGAACCGCCATCTTCCAGTAATTTGTCAAAATGACTAACACAAAGGGCAAGAGGAGGGGAACCCATTATATGTTCTCCAGGCCCTTTAGAAAATATGGAGTGGTTCCTTTGGCCACATACATGCGAATCTACAATAAGGGTGAAGTTGTAGACATCAAGGGAATGGGTATTGTGCAAAAAGGAATGCCTCACAAATGTCACCATGGCAAAACAGGAAGAGTCTACAATGTTACCCAGCATGCTGTTGGCATTCTTATAAACAAGCAAGTTAAGGGCAAGATACTTGCCAAGAGGATTAATGTACGTATTGAGCATATTAAACATTCAAAAAGTCGTGATGGCTTCCTGAAACGTGTCAAGGAAAATGATCAGAAAAAGAAAGAAGCCAAAGAGAACGGTACTTGGGTTCAACTGAAGCGCCAACCTGCCCCGCCCAGAGAATCGCACTTTGTGAGGACCAACGGGAAGGAACCTGAGTAGTTGGAACCTATTCCCTATGAATGCATGGCATAAACTGGGATGTAGTTCTGCCATTCACCACCTCATTGACAGCTTAAGTGTTCTAGGTCTGTATAAAAATAAAATTGCCCTGTGTTGTAAGGGTGATTTTCTTAGTTGAAGTATGTGGTGCCTTCTTACCTCAAACATATCTCAGCAGATTTTCACTGTAGTGAGTAATTTTGTCTGGTCTTTACTCTTAATTGTTTTCTTGCTGGAAAGTATTGCTCAGGTATTGTGTAAGTGTACACCCAAATGTTTATAAAATATTTATATTGGTTTGAAGATCTTGTAAGTGACCATTGGGGAAAGATGTATCCAAATAAATGGAAGTCACTTAAGAAACAAATGTAAGTCCATTGCAGTTAAATAAATTGTTTAAAGCAAAATAAATAAATAAATAAATAAATAAAGAAAGAAAGAAAGAAAGAAAGAAAATAAAGAAAAAAAAGAAATGAGATCAGAAATAACCTCTGAAGTAAAAAGAAAAAATCCCTGAATTAATAGCATCTGAAGTTAAAAAAGAACCACAGATAAGTATACAGAAAATCAGATCAGAAATAATCAGATCAGAAATGTAAAGTGAAAAAAGAAATCTCTGAATTAATAGAGTGTGAAGTATAGGCATAACTGCAGAAAGGTAGAGAGAAAATAAGATCTGAAATAATCTCTGAAGCAAAAAAAGACAGGATGGCCCCAGCTGGAGAGAGAGCCTAGTAGAAGAAGTGCTTGCCTGGCCTGAGTTCAACCCGCAGTTCTGCAAAACAAACAAATGAATAAATAAGTATATAAATGGATAAATATAATGAAAGAATTAATAAATACTTCTGAAGAAGATATTGATAATAATTAGAGAACAGAAAAATGATGAGATCCTTGAATGACCAATATAAGAAAGAAAAAGATTGCATGAAGCAGGCTCAAAGAAATATACATGAAAATAAAACCTCAAACACAAGCTGGCAACACTATATGAATGAAAGTGAAGACAGAATTTCAGATCTTGAAGATAGGTGTAGTTAGTGAAAAGGAAAGAAAGGATCTCTTAAAAACAGCTAGGATGCAGAAAACAAAATAATTCAACATCTACAGGATGATACAAAGATCAACAGTATGAGAATAATAGGAATCAATGAGAAAGAAAAAGTCAACACAAACGATATAAAAAGAATATGTACAGAAGTAATAGCAGAAAATGTCCCAAATATGGGAAAACAGTCTGGTTTTCTGGTAACTGAAGCATATAGAACTCTAAATAACATCAACCCAACTAAAAACATATGCAGTGAGGATCCGAGAAGTCCAGTACAAGAGCAATACACTAAAAGCCACTAGAGAAAGAAACAGATCACACTGAAAGGAAAACCCATCAGAATAACAGCAGATTTTTCTTCACAAACCATAAAGTCAAGAGCATGGAGCAGAGTACTTCAAGGTCTTAATAAAAACATATTCCAGTAATATAACCATTGTTAAATTTAAACAATAAAAAAATTAGATGTTAAAAAAATAAATAAAGCCGGGCGTGGTGGCTCACGCCTGTAATCCCAGCACTTGGGAGGCTGAGGCAGGAGGATTGGTGTGAGTTCGAGACCAGCCTGGACTACAGAAGTGAGCTCAAGGCCAGCCTGAACTTCATATCGAGACCCTGCCTCAAAAAGACAAAAAAAAAAAAATAAATAAATAAATAAATAAATAAATCCATCAAAAAAATAAATAAAATAAAATAAAAACAAATTCCAGCCCAAACTGCTATACCCCACAAAACTCTCTTTCAAGTCTGATGGAGAAATGAAATCATTCCATGACAAAGAACGACAAAAGACTTTTATAATGACAAGGCTGACCCTACATCGAGTACTAAAAGATAGTCTAGAAAGGGACTGAAATGAGCAGAACTCCATGAGTGACAAAGGAAAGAATCTGCCCAACAGGGAAAACAGTTAAACACAGGAGATAAAGGGGTACCAATAGCAGGGAAATAACATGGAAAGCATGATAAATACATCTCAATGATAAAAGTAAATGATCTCAATTCACCAATTAAAAGAAGGGCCAGGGTGATAGCTCAGGGGCATAAATGCCTTCCTAGCAAGTGCAAAGTCATTAGTTCAATTCCCAGTTCTAAACAGATAGATAGATGATAGATAGATAGATAGATAGATAGATAGATAGATAGATAGATAGATAAACTGGCACAGTGGATTAGGATGTAAAACCCAAAAAGTGTGCCTGATATATGAAACACACTTAACTCATAAATAAATTTATAGGCTGAAAGTGAAAGGATGAAAATAAAATACTATACATCCCAGTACTTCAGAAAAAATAGTGTCAGCATCCTATTCTCAGTCAGCCTCAACTTCAAACCAAGAATGATCAAGCAAGACAAAGAAAGACACTACATACCGGTTGGGAAAAATTCAGGAGGAAGAACTAACACTCATAATCATGTATGCACCCAACATGGGAGTATCAAGCTATATAAGACAAATCTTAATGGACATGAAAATTCTAATATCCAATACAATGATAGGAGACTTTAATGCCCCTTTATTCTGAAAAGATAGGTAAACCAGACAAAAATTTATGAAGCAGTAACAGAACTAACTGAACCAGTACTTGGAACAAATGGATTTAGTGGACATATACAGAGTGTTCCAACCAGCCACGTCTGAATATAAATTTTTTCAGCTGCACATTGGATATTCTCTAAAATAGACCATGTACTAGTCCATAGGTCATGCTCAAGTATATGAAAAAAATATGAAATTATCCCATGTATATTATGTGACTACAGTGCAAAGAAACTGGAAATAAATGACAGCCTCCCCACACAAAAATCCCATAAACACGTGGAAATGAAACAACACCCTTCTCAGATACCAATGAGTTACGGATGAAATTAAATAACAAATTATACAATATCTACAATTTCATGAAAATTCAAACACAACTTATCAGAATTTATGCGATGTAATGAAAGCAGTTCTTAGACAAATTATAGGGCTGAAACCACACTTTAAGAAAAAAGAATGGGAAAAAAATTAAATACTTTAATACTACACCTCAGTCATCTAGAAAAGGAAGAGCAAATGAAACCCAAAGGCCAAAGACAGGAGGAAATTATAAAGATTAGAGCAGAAATTAGTTCAATCAAGATGAAAAAAACATCACAAAGAATGAATCAATCAAAAAGATGCTTCTTTGAAAGATTAAATAAAATTGATAAACTCTAGTTAGCTCATAAAAAAGAGAGAACAAACTCAAACTCAAGCAGAAAGGAATGAAAATTGTGAAATTACTAGAGATGCAGGGGAGATTCAGAAGAGCATTAATAGCTACTTTGAGAAACTTTACTCTCATAAAATTGAAGACAAAGATGAAATGGACAGATTCCTAGAAATGCACTTTACCAAAACTGAATCAAGAAGATATAAAAATGCTTAATAATGCAATAACACTCAATGAAATACAAAATGTAATAAAAAACCTACTGACAAAGAAAAGTCCAGGTCCTAGTGGATTCACAGGTGATTTCTACAAGAAATTTACAAAAGATATAATCCCAATATTATTCAAAATCTTCAATGAAATTGAAAAACAAACAATTGTCCCAAAATCGTTCCTGGAGGCAAGTATTATACTGATACCAAAACCAAAGAAAGATGCAACTAAAAAAAGAGAACAATAGGCCAATCTCTGATGAACATAGAGACAAAAATCCTCAATAAAATGCTTGCAAATAGAATACAACAAATCTTTTGAAAGATTATACTTCGTGACAAGCGAAGTTTTATGACTGGGATGCAAGAATGGTTTAACGTTAGCAAATCTATAAATGTAACACACTATATCAATAGAGCCAGATCTAAAAACCACGTGATCATTTCAGTTGATGCAGAAAAGGCTTTTGACACAATCCAACACTCATTTATGCTCAGTCTTACAGCAAATTGGAATAGATGGCCTCAACATAAACCTGATAAAAACCATCTATTACAATCTCATATCTAGCATAATTCTAAATGTGGAAAAATATTGAAGTCTTTTACTCTCAGATCTGGAACAAGACAAGGATGTCCTCTATTACCACTCTATTCAATGCAGTTCTGGAATAATTAGCTACAGCCATTACACAAGAGAGAAATAAAAAGAATAAGAATAAATAAAGAAAAAGTTAAATTATCATTACTTGCACATGACAAGATACTCTACTTGGAAGAATCAAAACATTCCACTAACACATTCCTTAAATTAACATGCAATTTCAGGAGCATATCAGGGTACAAATCAATACCTCAAAATCAATAGCATTCCTCTACAAAAATAACACAGTGAGAGAGGAATTAGAATAACAATAGCTTTCACAATAGCACCGCAGAAAATGAAATACCTAGGAATTAATCTAACTAAAGAAGTAAAAGATCTAGTCAATGAAAAGTATAATACTCTTTTAAAAGTCATCATAAAAGATGTCAGAGGGTGGAAAGATCTTCTCTGCTCCTGGATAAGAAAAACCGCCATCATGAAGATGGCTATACTCCCAAAATGGTTACACAGATTTAATGCAATCCCTGTCAAAATACCATCAACATAAGTCACACTGATTTCTTTATGATTGCCTGTCTACATTCCCACCAATCAGGAAAAAGAAACACTTCTCCACTGTTGGTGGGAATGTAGACTGATGCCATCATAATGAAAATAAGTGTGAAGACTCCTCTAAAAACTATGACTGGCAATCCCATTCAATCCATATATCCCCCTACTGGAAATTTTCCAAAGGAACTGAAAACATCATATCATACTGACATTTGTGCACTTATGTTTATAGCACCACAGTTTGTGATAGTCAAATCTTGGAAACAACCAAAATGGCCCTCACCAGAAAAATGGATGAAAACAATGTGATGTTTTTTATACAATGGAGTATTACTGAGCTGTAAAGAGTGATGATCTTGAGGATTTCCTATGTACATGGATGTATGGTGAAGATATATTCATAAGTGAAATAAACAAGATCTACATGTGTAAACATCATGTAGTTTGTCTAATATGAGAACTCACAAAAAAGGAAAATGTAAAGGTATAATATAGTTAAATGGAAAGTGAGAATTTAAGGATTAAACATGAAGAGAGAGCTAGGAGAAATTTAGGAAACATGTCAGAGACAAAACCATGACTTACAAAGAATGGTCAAGGCAATGGTCCTAAAAGTCTCCAACAGGTTTTTGAAACTAGCAGGTAATTGGTAGGATTTGCAGCCTGACTAACTGTATGTACTGATATATGTGAAGTAAGCAAATAGACTGAGGACAGTGAAGTGTAATACTAAAACCATGCTTGGAGTACCTATTATTCTTGCTTTCTAATTATGCAGTGCTTCTAATGTCATATCAGTTATTGCTATATGCTCTCTCAAGTAAATGTTTGTTTCAAAATTTAAAGAAAGAAAGAGAAAGAAAGAGAGAGAGAAAGAAAGAGGAAAGAAAGAAAGAAAGAAAGAAAGAAAGAAAGAAAGAAAGAAAGAAAGAAAGAAAGAAAGAAAGAAAGAAAGAAAAAATCGAAACGAAACTAAAGAGAATATGAGACAAGGAAAGAAGGCCATAGAAGTGTATTGCTACAATTTTGTAAATGGTTAAGTTCCTAAATCTCTGTGTAACAATGCATAAGATTTATTTTTTTAAATTTTCTATAGGGTTTTAAAGTTTAAAATATCAGCAGGCTGGTGGGGATATCTCTGTGGCATAAGTGCCTGCTGGCAAGTGTAAGGTTGTGAGTTTGAACCCTGGTCCTACCACAATATAAAAGATAAAATAAATAAATAAAGTTTAGAATATCAACAATTGATGGAAAATATGTTTCATGCTCTAAGGTGTTTCATATTCAGAAAGATAGTGATGTTAAGCTCAAGTGCCTATGTTATAGGTAATAATATTGTTAAGCTTCTCTTCTAGAGGGATACAAACTTCAGTTGGGTGTCCAAATAATTAGAGAAAAATAATATTGGATACAAGAATATCCAATATTTTGGCCTGACCCATTTAAGGTCAGTGAGGACAGAGAACATAAAAAAACCTGTACCTTAACACCTTTTAACTCAGTGGTGTCCCCATTTTCCTGTTCAAGGAGATTTTGGAGCCACAACAGAAAGTGACTGATGATATACAATGTGCCTAAGATGAGTCATCTAGAGAGAAAACATTCCCTCTGCCTTTCACAAAAAGCAAAATGGTCATGCAATGGCTGTGATTCATCCAGATGGCTGACAATGACAAAAGTTCTGTAAACTATAGTGCAAGGGTTCAGGATAAATCCTGAGGGCATTTTGACTTACCTTGGCAAATACAGAGTTACATATTTTTTGTTGTATTATAAGTCTTCTTTTATCTTGGTCTTAACCATCCAATAGAAAAGTCTAACCATGAGGTCTAAAAAGGAATGTTGTATTAACGTGTTGAGTTTTGAAATGCTCAAGTACAAAGCTTCTGATAATTCCAGATGAGCTTATAGTCCACCATGGTCATAGACTCTTGGTATATATACAGCTACTTTGTCTTTGTGCAATGAAAAGGAAGATCAGTACTAAGGTTTAGACAAGAAATCATATCTGCATCTTGTACTCTGAAAAACTATGATGAAGACATCATTATGCAATCTATTAGTTATCATAAAAACAATAAAAACAAATTAAAAATAAATTTAAAACAAAACAAAACCCCACAAAGGATTATTTTAGATGTTTTGTCTGTATACTGTGGCAGGACTTTAAGAGACTTAATCCTTAGGTCACTGTGGAAGCATCCTTTTAGGAATTAAGCAAATTGTCATGAGATCCCTGTGTTAGTTCTCATGAGAGGACTGTTAGAACAAACATGGACACTAACCAGTCTCTCTGGTTTCCTGCATGGACATGTAATCTTCATGACCTCCACACCACAGTGATGTAATTTGCCAAAAATTTTACCAGAGCTAATTTGATATAGGTGCCACCCTTTAAGTCTTCAGAACTGTAGGCACAATAAGTTGCTTTTACTTATAAAAAAAAGTGTTAGAAAGATAAGGACATGTGAACATACTGCATTAACATTACACAACATGAGCAATTGATATATGTTGATTATTCATTATTAATCATATACTAGTTATTAGCTGCATAAATATTGGTAGGGTCATAGTTTGGATGAGATTCATATTTTCTTTGTCAATTAGATTATTTTTTTTCCATATAAATAGCATTTAAAATGTGAAAAGGAGTTATTTGAGATTTGACGGGAGGCAAAGAAGGAAAGACTCCATGGTATGTATTAATTTTCCAAGAAATTGAACTAAGTGTATGACTTGCAGAATGCAGAAATCAAATATTCTATGTATATTTTTTAAAAAATGTATTTGTACAGGGTCTACAGGTTCTCACCATATAGATCGGACTCATAGTGACTCTCCTGTTTTCATCCTCCCCAAACTGAGATTATAGGCACATGCCACCACATGCAGTCTCTGTCTTAGTGACCCTCGGGAGCATGGCTGGCATGGCACATTAGGGATGGAACCCTGCCTGTTGTACTCTGCCTAAGCAGGCATTTTAGTCTGCTGAGCTATCTGGTTGACCTTCCATGTCCATTTTTACTTTGTACGTGTTCTGCAATAGTGGATTTTTTTTCCTTCTGTGCAGTTTATTGTTTGTAACAGTTGCTTCTGTTTTAGGCTTTGTACTTATAATGGACAAAATTCATGCCAAAATTCTAGATAGATCTGCACACTATTATGTCAAAGCATTGTTTACCTAGGGTGCTATTTATCTCTTAAAGACATGACCTTTTAGTAGACTAATAAACATTAATCAATATCTCACATTGGCATTTGCTAATTCTATGTCTATATTTCTTATAATATCTCTTAATCTCCTTCATTCTTTATTTTTTGTGATTATTCTTGAGACAGTGTGTCTTTTATGCAATTCAGTCTGGTCCTGAACTCACTTTGTAACCCAGGCTGATCTCTGATTTGACGTGATCCTCGTACCTGACCCTCCCATGAGCTGAGACGACAGGTTTGAGCTGCCATACCTGGGTTCATTCATTCATTAGAACATAAAGCCATAGATTCTAGGTGCTGGTTGGGATTGATCCAGATATCAAAATTTAATATACTTCAACGAATGACAACAAAAGAGCCAGTAAAACAGAAAGGACTAGGAAGAGATTGTGCAAATATACAAATATATGCATGTATATAAAATAAATTATTGTTTTATTATTTTAAATACTAAATCTGGGCCAGCAAAATAGCTGAGTGAATTAAAGTGCCTTTAAGCAGGTGCAGGTGCCAGGAGTTCAATAGTCAGGCCTGTCATGTGAGCCCCGCCCCCAGGGTGCACTGAGATGGCTATTGAGACAGGATGTGCTGGCGCGCACCTGCAACCCTAATTTTTGGTAGGCTGTAAACAGGTGGATCACTATGCGCTCAATCTAGTAGTGAGAACCTGAACACTCTTCTGTAAAATACAAAAATAGATAAATAAATTAATAAATGCTACATCTACTAGCACTCTCAAATATGAGAGAAAATGTAAAAGATTTTATGTTCTTGAAAACATTTAATTAATGTAAAACTATAGGTATGGATTTGCAAAGAAAGTACCATTATGCTCAGAGAGGAATTTAAGTTATACATCCTTATTTAGAATTGTGTATTCTATTTGCATCTAAAACAAGTTGTTCTAATGTGCACAAAATTTTAGTTTGTTTGCTTTTCTTTTCCTTTTCTTTCTTTTTATTCTGTTTGGTGCTAGCTACTAAACTCAAGTCCTTGCTCTTGCCAGCAGATGCTGTATCACAGAGTTATAACCTTGGCCCCTAAGTTTCACATGTACAGAAAATTACTTAGATATGATTTCTCACTTGAATTAACATTTTTTTTCACTTGATTACATGGGATTTATTATCTTTCCTCACATCTATTTTTCAAGGTTTTGCTAAATTATTTTGTGTCCTAGTATCATTCTGTTCATAAGATGCTTTTTTGGCACAGAGACAGAATAGCTGAACAATAAAAATTGCTTCTAATAATAACGTTCACATTTCACAAATTACAGACTAGCAGGAACTTATTAAAGAAATTTGCAAGTGAGTAGATACTGTTCAGCTGATAATTAATGAAGTATAAGTGATAATTTTGGGTCAGTAGACACTCGATTCTCAGTTGTTCCAAATTAATTGACTTTATTATGAAATTCACATTTAAAAAATATTAATTTTAAAACATCAGTGGAACAGTACTGTATGTTTTTAGACACCAAAATGAAAGACAAAATTGGACATGTAGCTCTTCTTTTATTCTGAATGGCCTTCTCCCACTAGATGGCATCCATAGGGGGCTGGGGAGATAGCTCTGTGGCACAAGTGCCTGCCTTGGCAAGTGCAAGGTTGTGAGTTCGAACCCCAGTCTGGCAAAAAACAAAAACCAAAACAAATAAATCAATGAAACAGAAACAAATAAACGGCATTCATAGGAAGGTAGGAAACTATTACACAGACTTGTTTAAGTTCACTTTGTGTCTGTTGGGGCTAGGAGAGGGGATAAGCTATGTCATCTTCCAGCTGATGTCCTTGCTCTGTGCCCCAGTGGCCCTCTGTTACTCTTGACTTGGGCCCCGTTAGGGTTCTAAGTCTCCCTTCTTGCCAGGCATTTTACCATTATGTACAGTAGCACAGGCTGAACCTTTGATCCTAGCTACCGTTTAGAATCAATTGCGCTTCCTTTTTTTTTTTACAAATCTCTTGCAAATTCTGCCCAACTGATGTTGTATTTTCTCATTTTTGAGTTTTACAGGCATATTTTTCAAAAACACGTTATCTGGTGATTTTGAAAATCATAAGAAAAAAGAGGCACATATTTACCTTCAAGTATATGAAACCATATCTTATATTTACAACACAATGTTAGCTTTTGCATTTACATTTTTAGTCTCTATCTTCTTAGAACAGTGGTTCTCAACCTTTCTAATGTCATAACCCCGCAATACAGTTCCTCATGCTGCAGTGACCCCAAACCAAAAAATAATTTTGTTGGCTACTTCAAAACTGTAATTTTGGGAGCTGGGGAGATGGCTCTGAGGCACAAGTGCCTGCTGGGCAAGTGCAAGGTCGTGAGTTTGAACCCCAGTCCCACCAAAAAAAAAAAAAAAAAAAAAAAAAAAAACTGTAATTTTGCTACAGTTATGATTCAGAATGTAATAAATAACATTTCCGATGGCTTTAGGCTACCCCCACCGGCGTCGCAACCCACAGGTTGAGAACCACTATTTAGACTAAACGTTTTCTGTTCGGTTCAGAATTCAGTTTAGCTGCACTTACTCTAGAAAGCCTGAGTGTCCACAAATCAGATTAAGAACTTGGCCCTTGTTGAATATTTTCCTTACTGGGATACTTATCATATTCAATTTTAATTTTATTTTCTTGTTGTTCTCTTGTACTAGCCCAAATTTCATACTCTTTGAGTGAAATATTCATTCATATTTATCATTATTTATTTATTTATTTATTTTTGATTTTTGAGACAGGGTCTTACTATGCAGTTCAGGCTGGCCTTGAGCTCACTTTTGTAGCCCAGGCTGGTCTCGAACTCGCACCCATCCTCCTGCCTCAGCTTCCCGAGTGCTGGGATTACCGACGTGAGCCACCACGCCCGGTTTATCATAATTTCTTGAGTGCATGATGTTTGATAAACAGAATAAATTAGGGAAATAGACTGATGCATTCATGAATTCATTATCTTTTTTTTTCATTTTTTACTAATATTTGATTGAAGTACATACTGTTTACATTCCTTATATGGTGGTACATGTACACAGACATCTTAAATCATGTTGTTACCTGCTTGCCGCCCCTTCTCTCTCCTCCCTCTCCTATCCCTGCAATCGTCCTCCATGTCTTGTTCCCCTTCACCTGTGGGAAAATTCTATCTCCCTGCTTCCAGTATTATTTTTTTATTTATATATTTGTTTTCTTATATGACAGAAATATTGTAATATCTAAGCTGTGTGTCTGACTCAATTATCCCTCTTCTATGTATCTTTCTAAAATATGTAAAGACATTATATCACAGTGAGTTATACAAAGCTCTATCTCTAACAGCACTGGTCATAAAAGCTAAATCTTGCAATAGCCCATTTGTCCATCAGCAAATAGATGGCTAAACCTAATGCATTTATACACAAGGGAGTACTACTCTCTTAAAATAAATGTGAATCAGTTATACGAAAATGGATTCACTTTGAAATCAAAAGATAAATTGATTTTTAAACGTTTTTGTTCTGAAAAAAAATGTACTGTTGTGTTATCTATGATGATCTTGCACTCACTTATATCTTCCAAGAAAAACTTCCTAGGCTGGTGAGATAGCTCAGTGGACTATATGAGTGCTTGGGCGAGCACAGTGACCTCAATTCCACACACCATGCTGCCACATACTCGTGAAACACTGAGCCTGCTACTGAGACCTGGCTGCGGTGACACATGCCTGTAATCCCAGATCTATGGAGGCTGAAACAGGAGGATCATTATGAGTCTGAGCATCACAGTGAGATTCTATACCAGAGAAAGAGAGAGAGACAGGGAGACAGGGAGACAGAGAGACAGAGAGACAGAGAGGGAGACAGAGACAGAGAGACAGAGAGAGAATGAGAGCGAGAAACAGAGACAGAGAGAGATAGAGAAAGAGAGAGACAGAGAGAGAAACTTCCTATAAGCTGAAAGGAGCACACGTAGCTCACTGGTCCTGTTGTAACATTTTTGTGGGAATCATGAAAGAAACAAGACGTCTGGATTCAACAAGCAACAGGGAACTCAGGAGCCTTGTCTCACTCTGAGTAGCCAGCAATAGAAATTTCTCACACTTATTGAGGGTTAACAGCAGGCTAACAAATGTGCATCAGTAACCTGTATGAAAACAAATGGCTCTCTGTTTTGCTTTCTGGCATCCTTCAAACCCTAAACTCACACAAGACTAGTCAATCCCCAGTGAAGTTTCAAGGAACAGACAGATTGGCTCAGGAATATGCTCCTTGGCTTGCTACCATCTTGTATACTAACTTGCTGGTGCCACAAGTGATGGTGTTGTTTTCTTAAACCCTTTCTTTGGATCTTTGCTCCTTTGGGAAAACAAGCTTTTAGCTAAACAGGCCACAGGCTCCAACTTCAGATTCTTCAGGTAGCTCAGATCATGAGGTGAAAGCAATGGTTTTTTGTCCACCTTATCCAGGGAGCATGCATGGCATGTAAACTATGGCAAACGTTTTACTGGGCTCTGTTAGAGCCAGAACACCCACATAGGGCAAATTCATTCTCACGTCTTTGCCATGCTCTGAGTCCTTGCCTACCCCTGATGAATGTACCTCCTTCACTGTCATATGGCATAGTGGTTTGGTTGTTCATCCTCCTCTGTTCTATTACTTGTGATGTTTTATTGTTTATTGAGATAGGCTTCAATTAATTACTTGTGTTACTAATTTTTACTTAACGTCTAGACTAAAGAGATGGTTGAAATAATTTCTAATGTCAGGTAAAGCAAAATATTTGATAATAATATGAAAGTAGAAATTAATTTTCAGTCTGAAGTGAATTCACATGCCTGTTGAAAGCTTGATTTTAAACTAGAAATCAGCTTTCATTGGCAACACTCATGCAAAGACTTTTGCTTAAGTTCACTGTGTTTAGTCTTCTTTAAAGTAAACTTTTAAAACTACATAACAGTTATATGCACTATTCTATTAATTCCATCTAAGAGGAACTTTTTTATTTTTTTGAGTTATTAGCTTATTTTATTACTATAAGTTAATCTTACTGCTCTGTTCTAAAATATGTTTAGTGTCACATATAAACTTACATTTTCATTTCTCAGCAAACTTAACAATTGCTCTATTATTACAGATATAATTCTTGTTTTAGCTTCTGCAGAAGATTTCACTACATAGGACAAAGTTAGTTCCTAGTTGCATTCCCTGTAACTAGATCCGCTATAGTGTAAATTTAGAATTCTGAAGGACTCTTTAGTTAACGCCTTAAAATATGAAAAAGTTTTGGAAGAAAACTAATGAGAGAGATGGCAAGATGACTCAGTGGTCTGATGCACCTGCTTAGGCAAGCTTAGGAAACCACAGGGTCTGTGGTTCAATGCCCAGCACCACATGTTGCACCAGCCCCACTCCTAGGGCAAGCTGAGCCAGCCATAATGTAAAAAAAGAAAAGAAAAGAAATCTAATGATAGTCAAAATATACTATTAATGTATATATCAATATATTGTCAAGGTAATTTCAAATTTTAAACTGTGCCGTGGTTTTACTCTTCTTCCTTCATTTCTGCTTTGCTTGCTGTTACGGTTTGTGTGTAGTTATCACCCTAAAGCCTCATGTAAATCACGGGGCCATCAAGCCCTCTGCTTGAGGGGCAGGGCCAAAGGACCAGGACAGGACTTGAGGGGCGTGGCCAAGAGAGGCACCAACCATTAAACTGAAAGCCTGTGCTGTCAGAGGCTCTTCATGCGCCAGGCAGTAGTAGTCTCTGGGAGGTACGGAGAGAATCACTGTGGACAGGGCAGCACTGCTGCCTCTCCTCCAGACCCTATAAGGTTCAGGCAGCATCTTGAAACCTCCAGTAACTGTGAGCTAAATAAGTCTTTTCTCCCCTCAGCTTGAGTGTCGGGTATTTGTCTCAGCCACTACAGAACAGTAACTAAGACAGAATTTGGCACCCGAGGAGTGGGGTCATTGCTGGGGCTAAACCTGACCATGTGGATTAAAAGTTTTTGGGAATGGCTTATTGGAAGAGATAGGAAAGGTTTGGAGGTGTTCCGTACAACAGAAGTGCTGGAAGAGCTTCTGCTTCTTTGTGGTGGAAATTCTGGTCAGAGCTAAGACCAGAAAACTAACAGCAATCCTGCCTGTAAAGACCAGGATGGTGAAGTTTCTGCTGGAAAGAAGGACTGCATTAGCTGTTGGACTACAGATCATAGGTGTTTTGGCATGGCCCAAAAGTCTGTCTGAATTTTGCCTGTGTCCAGAAACGTTTCCTGAGACTGAAATTAAACATGGAGGAGTAATTAATCTTTCAAAGGACATTTCAAAGCAGTTGAATATTGGAACAGTGGCATGGTTATTGCTGGGGGCTCTTAGTCAAATATCTGGTGAGAAAGAAGAGCAAAGAGCCCAGCAGAATGAGTTAAAACATTGTGAGTTTGGCCAGAAAGAAGGCACCAGGGAGGCTGTGAACTGCAAAGATAGAGCTGAGATCTCCATTGCCCAGGGGAACAAGAGCGTAGAAAAGATATCCTGAGGGCATCACAAGAAGTGGCAGATTCTCACCCTTCACAGCCTCAGAAGCACAAGCATGAGGGACTTTGTTCTGAGTAGAAAGACACAGAGTCTCGTGTTCCAGAATGGAGGCAGCAGCCACGCCAGGTTCCAGAATGGAGGCAGTGGCCACGCTGAACTACAGAATGGTGGTGGCATAAAGAATTTGTTTCTTGGAATCAGGGTCAGAGTGTTTAGAACTCCAGGCACTCAATCCCTACGGCAAGACAGAGGAAGCCTGGCTACAGCTCAAGCTGTCAGCAGCTTTTGGCTTCATCCACGTGGCGTTGAAGTCAGGTGCATGCAGAATGCACATATTCTTAGGTTAAGAAGGTTTCCACTTCGATTTCAGAATAAGGCCTGGGTGGTCAGGCAGTGTGCCCTGGGGAGGGCAATGTGTGAAGCTGTGAGTGTGAATCCTACTCCATGGAACCTCCAAAAGTTTGGAAAGGCCAGGAACATGGATTACCTAAGTAAAAGTGCAAAGAGGGAGCATACCTGGCCTAAGAGAGAAGCTATGGAAGCTACCAACAAGAGTGGCATAGGGATGGAGCCAAATGGAGCTTACAATTTGCCACAGATTGCTTTGGATGTACCACACGGATCTATAGAACAATGTTTGCCCTGCTGGATTTTGGACTTGTTTTGGCCCCAGTGGTTTGTATCCTCCTGTGTATACCTTTTCGAGTGACAATGTTTATCTTGTGCCTTTGAATATTCGATGTATATAATTTTTCATTTGTATAGGTGCTCACAACTGAGAGTTTGCCTTGGATCTTGGAGGAATCATGAGACTTAGACTTTGCAGAAATGCTGAAACTGTTGGGACTTTGGCAACTCTTAGAGGTGGACCAAAATGCCTTCTGCAGGAAGGGATGTACATGAGACTTTGGGGGTTCAGCAATGGAATGTTATGGTTTGTATGTAGTTGTCCCCCTAAAGTCTCACATAAATCATGGGGCTGTCAAGCCCATGGCTCAAGGGGCAGGGTCAAAGGACCAGGACAGGGCTTAAGGAGCATGACCAAGAGAGTTTAACCAACCATTAAACTGACAGCACGTGCTGTCAGAGGTTCTTCATCCCTCCAAACAGCGGTCTCTGGGAGGTATGGAGAGAACCATAGTGGACACGGAAGTGCCCCAGCCACCCCTCCAGACCCTATGAAGCATGGTAGCATCTTGAAATCTCCTGCAGCTGTGACCTAAATAAACCTTTCCTCCCCTAAGCTTGTGTGTTGGGTATTTGTCTCAGCAACCACAGAACAGTAACTAAGACACTTGCCGACTACTTTTACACTGTTCAGTTCAACAACTATAAGTTAGGCTTCCACATGAGATATGGTAAGAACACGCTACCCAAAAATACAGTCAGAAATTAAGGAAAATGAGGATATCCACGTGGTGGCAAGTGGAAATGGATGTGGCCCTAGCAGTGGCCATTAGAATTGAGAGATGTCATCCATGTATTGAAATTCTCCAGGAAGTAGACAAGAATAGTCACTGGAATCGTGGAAGCAGGCATTCATGTGTGGAGGCTGTATTTCATGAGTGTTTCAACTCAAATGTGTTGATGAGGATGTCTGGTGTGTGAATAATTTGAGAAGTTGTTAACAAACAACAATCTAAGGTCTGGGGAGATAGCTCCATGGCACAAGTGCCTACCTCTCAAGTACAAAGTCATAAATTTGAACCCTGGTCCCCCCCTCCAAAAAAAAGCAATCTAATTATGTTAAGAGATTGTGTCAGGGCTAGCAAGATAGCTCAGTGGACTAAGCAGCTGCTCAGGCAAGCTCAGGCAAGCACAGGGACTGCAGTTCCATCCCAGCACCACATGCTGTGCCAGCCCTGTCTTCAGTGTACTCTCAGCTGACCAGAGTCCAGGCTTAGCGGTGCACACCTATAATCCCAGGAGGCTGAAAACAGGAGGATCACTATGAGTCCAAGCTGTATAGGGTGGCACTGCAACAACCAAATGTATTAGAAAAATTAAAAGATTCTGTGATGTGCCTGTGATATATGGTATGGTATATGTGAGTGGTATATATGTGTGCAATTCATGTGTCTATATCTCCAATAGTGGGAGGTACCTGTTTCTTTGTCAAGAAGGGAATTACAAAAATTGCATATATAAAAAATACAGAAATATTGCATATATATATATATATATATATATATATATATATATATATATATACATATACATATACTTTTGGTTTGCTCAGACCACCCTGTGGCCAGGACTGGTAGAGCATGTGGTGTGCAGGGGATCAAACCACCATCCCCTCCACCTGCCTAACCGTGCCTAGGGAGATACTTTAGACTGCTGAGCTATCTCATTAACCCATAGCATGTATATTTACACAAACAGAATAAGCATCAATGTGCAACATATACTAGCTCTGTGGACTGAGACAGCCTGGGAGCTCTAACAAGTCAATAACATAAAGCAATTATTACTTAGGATCTTATTTGATAATTAGTATTATCTGCTGGAAAAACCAATGCTCCTAAGAGAAATATCTACTTTTGTACCATGTTGTTGTTATTATTATTATTAATTATTATTATCATTATTATTATTAATTATTGTTGTTGTTATCATTATTTAGTTGAGGGAAGGGTCTATAGGGACAGGTGTTCAGGATCTCACTACTAGCTCAGACTCATAGTGATCTACCTGGTGTGCATCCAAGAGCTACGATTACAGATGCGCACCAGCACGCCCAGTCTCAACTGCCTTCTCAGAACCCCGGCAGCAGGACCAGAAAGGCAGGCCCAGGGATTGAACCCCTGGTCCTTGAGCCTGCTTGCAGGAGCTTTAATCCACTGAGCTTTTTGACTGACCCTATTTATGACAAATGAAGAACTATTTTTAAAATAATAAACTACCCAAGAACTTCATAGGAACCAGTTGAAGCTCATCCCACTGGTCAACCTACCCATCAAAATAAACAAATTTGTGTATGCTTTAAATGTAATAATAATTCATGAATCCGTATTATATTAAGAAGTAAAAATTTGACAATTTCATGGAGAAACTAATATAGTTTGAGTTATTCATAAAATAAAGATTAGCTGAAAAAAATTTAAATTGAGAATTATGTGAGATAATATTTTAAATAAATAATCTACAAAAGGTGGATTAAAATTGCACAATACCCGGCAGGAGATTTAATAAAAGTATTTTGAGAAAAATAAAAGACAGTGTTTCTAAATAATAAATGCTTTATTTTTTCTTAATATTATAATATCATTTGAAAAATTAGTTTAATTATGTCAGACTTGGCTGTATTACATAATTGTTAGAAGACCTTGAAGAACTCAGAAACTTATGAAAATAATTTAAAAACAGGTATGTCAATATCAGTTACTTTCAAGAATCCATTGGATAGGACTTATATGGAAGTTACAAATCTCCTGGAAAGTTAAAGAAAATTGCCAGGATAATTACATACTTCAAAGCTTTAGCAGAAAAATTGATCTCTTCTTTTGATGGTTTTATTATAAGCCTTTGTTTTTACATTTAAGGCTAAACCAGTCTGTAAAGATAATGAGGGTAAAAGAGAGTAAGGAAAATTGCACATGAAAAGGAAGAAGTATTTTGCCAGAAGAGCACATAGATTAAAGAATCTTATACAAGATAATAATTATAACATATATATATAATTAAGTTTTACAAGTCAAAAAAAAATCCAAACTCTAGTACTGCTTGAGAAAATATTGATTATATATATATATATATATATATATATATATATATATATATATATATATTACAATATAAATTCTACTTATAATAAGAAAACTACTATAAAATAAAAATACCAGAGATAAATGAAAATATAATGAGCTTTAAAAATAGGTATGCTCATGCCTACTATATTTATGCATGGATGTTTTTAAGTCAAAACAAATGAAATGTACTATAGAGTTTGTTCAAACAGAAATCATTTCTATTTAAAAGTATTATATAGATCTAAGAAATTATAATTAATCCTGAGAATAAGGTCATGAGACAGAAAAAGGAATGTCTGCATTTTTATTTATTATTGTTATTATTATTATTTTTCTTTTTGTCTTTTTGAGACAGGGTCTCACTATGTGGTTCAGGCTGGCCTTGAGCTCACTTTTGTAGCTCAGGCTGGTCTTGAACTTGCACTGATCCTCCTGCCTCAGCCTCCCAAGTGCAGGGATTACAGGCATGCGCCACCACACCTGGCTTATTATTATTATTATTATTATTATTATTATTATTATTATTATTTTATGCATTTAGGACAGGGGATACAGAGTCTACTGGATCTCACTATGTAGATCAGACTCGTCGTGATTACCCTGTTTTCAACCTTCAAAAGTGTTGGGATTACAGGCACGTGACACCATGCCTAGTCCCAATGGCCCTCTCAGCCTGCTCCAGGGGCAGGACCGGCACAGCACACAGGGAATCTAACTGGTCACTGTGCTCTGCCAAAGCAGGCACGTTAGTTCACTGAGCTATCCGGCTGGCCCTGGAATTTTTTCTTGATGAGACATCCATATTACACCTTTTGAATAAGAAGCTATGTTTGCAACATTGATTATAGTGAATTTATAAGACAAATATTGCTACATCAGAATGCTTTGGGTGATTTCTTGTTCTTTTATGCCTTTACTTTCTGATTCAGTGTGTGAAGACTAGGTATCTAACTTGTATACTTATATCCTTCCCAGTGCTGGGGTTACCGGCATGTACCACTATGCTTGCTTTTAGTAGTTGGTTCAGCACGCCCAGTGGAGTTGGGCGTTGAAGGATGGCATGGTTGTGGTTCTGGGGATTCGATCCTTGTTCCTGTACTTGCATAAGTAGGAGCTTAGCCTGCTAAACTATCTCACTGGCCCTGCATATTTCTTAAGCTTGACAAAAGGAAAGTCTAAGATATTCGTGAAGCGGCACAGACTGCATACATTGTGCAAGATAAGTTTTCAAAAGGAAAGAAGGTATTAAGAATGTGCAGGTATCCCAAACAGGTTATTTTGATCACAATGTGTGTAAATTATGCCACAATAGGTAATGCTTTAGAGTTGAATTTTCAGCACTGAAAATATGCAAAAATATTGACAAATGCTTTTAAAAGCCTAAGCAATGCATATAGGGAAGTATGCATATACGTGTATATATATTTATCACATGCATACACATAAAGAAAATTTGCAAGAGTTGCATAGAGGACAATGTGTACATTTGTTTAAGTTTACTTTTTAAAAACCAGATTTATATATTTTTATAATTCGTTGAATTAAAATGAAAAACTATTTTTTTTTTTTTTGTAGAACCAGGGTTCGAACTCACGACCTTGCACTTGCCCAGCAGGCATTTGTGCCTAGGAGCTATCTCCCCAGCCCCCTAAAATTAAAAACTATTATACAAGGTTTACATAATTTAGAAGTAGGATCAGGGACAATAGAATTTCAAAAAGCTTTGTAGTGCAGATTGAAACCAGGTCCTTAAGCATGCTAATCAAGTACTAGACTGTTTGAACTATATCCGTAGTCTGAATATACATATATTAAGTGTTCAAATAAATATATTCAAATAGCCTCAAGGATCTCTAAATACAATGTAATTACTATTTACCTCCACCATACAAAAGTAAAAGTTTTGGACTTAACCTCCAGTTGCATTGTGGTTCTGATTCCAGTAATATCAATTTGTACATCTTTCTGTTTCAAACATTTATCAGAGTTTGTTCTCATGTTCTGGCAAGAAACTGATCAGTTATTTCAGAAGTCAAATGCCTTTCCATAAAATCAATATCTGCTGTCTTTTCAATAACTGTTTTAATAGCTAAGCTATTTTTCAACAGTTTAAACAAACACAACTCTTTCAATATTTGTTTCAGTATAAGTGACAGATGGAAATGTAAATCCAAAGTGATTTTCATGTGTCCTTATTTCATATAACTTTTTGCAGCCTTGTCAGTGATAGAATATTTCTATTGTAGGAAATATTACTGGTTTGCAAATTTTAAATACTTAATTTCAGCTTTCTATTGTATATCTAATCATGTATTAGGAAAACCTTCTTTTGCCTGGTTTTTAATTTCAAGTTAGAAACAATCTGCAAATTCTGACAACATGGGTCAAGTTATTTATTTAACAGAGGGACTTTGGTTAATCTATGCATTATTCCTCATGAGCGGTATTTGTATGTAGATGTCTACCCAAAGCCTTGTGCAGTCATGGGGTCCCTGCCTTTTCATCAGCATCTGAATCTAGAATGTGTTTGAAGATGTGTGACCAGTTTGCTGATTGTGTTGGGACTGCCCTGATCCCATCAGCCTGCAAGGAGTATAAAAGAAACAGAAAGATGTTGTTAAGGTCAGTTGTTGATTTCACTGTTTTATGCTATCCATGGGCTGTTCTCCTCTGCAAAGCTATCATATCCTAGAGCAAACCTATTATGGACTGAAACCTCTACAAACCTTGACTTAAATCTTTCCCTCTATAACTTTGGATGTTGGTTATTTTGTCTCAGCAATGAGAAAAAGTCAGACAGATGGCTAGGAAAGTATTTGTTGAAAATTTATTAATTATTAGTAATATGGGATGGGTGAATGGATGGATAAATAGAAGGGTGGGTGGAAAAACGTTAACTTAGAAATAGTGAATAATTGGATGAACATATATTTTCTAAAACCAATGGAAAATTTCCAATTACTCCAACTTCTTGGTCAGCTTCACATTTTTTATAATGTGATATTCAATCAATTTATTGTATTTTCATTTGTTACACTTTTATTGTCATTACTATTACTAGTATTATATACTCAATAATTGTGCTTATATTATTATACATTTTATGTATTAATTATAAATTATCAATGCATATTACATAAAATTTTATACTACTATGATTATTTAATTCTTCCACTGTCATTTCAAATCTGAGCAAGGAAACAATATAAAATTATAGTTACTTTCAATTATTTAAACTTTTTAAGAGAGGACAAATCAGACTTAAAATAGAAAATTACAAATGATACAAAATTTCACTCAGCAAAGTAATATGAATTTCACAATATTTTTTTGAGTTTCAATTTTTTTATTGTTTAAATTTAACAATGGTTATATTACATATTTTCATCATCAGATCAGTTTAGATTAATACATATAGGTATATAAGATAGATCAAACAATTAAACATTAACCTTTCTAAATCAACATTACTTTTTTTTTTCTTTTCCCCTTTCTTTTCTTTGAAAGTTGACATATTGCACATT
>PVJA010013622.1:0-49116 GCA_004027025.1 Myocastor coypus | reverse complement strand
GGGAGCTCCTGCTGTATCTTCCTACTGCTCACTGCTGCATGTGTGCGGGTATGTGTGTGTGGGAGCTCCTGCTGCATCTTCCTACTGCTCACTGCTGCATGTGTGCATGTGTGTGTGTGTGGGAGCTCCTGCTGTATCTTCCTACTGCTCACTGCTGCATGTGTGCGGGTATGTGTGTGTGGGAGCTCCTGCTGCATCTTCCTACTGCTCACTGCTGCATGTGTGCATGTGTGTGTGTGTGGGAGCTCCTGCTGCGTCTTCCTCTCCCATGGCAGCTTGTGGCAAGAGTTGGGAACAGTGTTTCTGGATTGGTATTTAGTGCCTTTTTGTGTGTGAATAATTATCTTCACTCTTATCCTTCATTTTATCATGATAGCTTTATATCATAGCAGTGTGGATGCAGTTCAGACAAAACCACCCTCTTGGACAGAGCTCAGCAGGGCTTAAGCACCTTCCCTGGGGCCTGCTGCAAGTCAGTGAGAGGTGTAGCAGTTGTGTAAAATAAAATATAAATATATGGAGAATAATTGTAAAATCTAACCCATCTGTTCTTTACAGCAAAGCATTTACCATATTCTTTTTTTTTGGTATCAAGAATCAAACTCATGACCCTTTGCTTGCCAGGCAGATGCTTATGCTGCTGAACTGTATCCCTGACTCCCGCCATATTCATGTACTTTGCTTTCTTCAATTATAAAGTAGTAATTATCATACTAAAGTATATTGTACTTCTTATAAAATGGCTGTTGTCAAGATGCTTTCTAAGGATTTTGATCTTGCAGTGTGATCATTAGAGGAGCCTATGAGTTTCTGGAGGAAGATATTTTCAGTTTGATGATCTGCATAAGACAAGCAGGTGGGCAGATATAGGCAGGTTCTGTGGGGTCTCCAGTGTCCTGGCACTGTGCCTTGGTTCCAGGGCCAGTCAGTAAAGAGATATGTCTGCTCCTAGGTGGGTAATTCCCTGAAGCATAGCCTTCCTTGCCCACTGTCCTGGTATGTGGGAGTGTGAGGTATCTGTTTGTTCAGTGAGCATGGCAGGTGAGTCTTACACTTGACAATAGTTTAAGGACTTTTTTTTTACATTATATAAGAGAAAAGCAAGATATGGGCCTCCCTCACTGTGTACTGGAGCAGTATGGCACAGTGATGTGCTTTGTCATCACCCACATTTCTTCATTGCACACATCAGAGTATCCCATCAGCACAAACTTGGCAAGCCCTTGCTGTGGTACTGCTGGTGGAGCTGCTTCCTCTTTGGGTTCAGTGGGGTGCACCCCAGGCTTCAGCAATGCTTGCACAGCTTTGTTGCCTCTTAGCTGTCTCTAAGGTATCCTCTCATTTGTTAGTTTGCACTTGAGTTTCACAGTAGTGACTTCACAAAGAGGAGTGGTCTCTGGCCACCCACCCTGGAGACCTGGATGTGCTTTTCCTCTCTGATGCACAGTGTTCTTCACTGGAATGGCTTTCATGTGCTCTGGGATGTACCACAGTGCTCTTGGATTAAGTGCTCCCTTCCCCTCACCTGCCCTCTTTCAATAGTTTTCTTTTTTTTCATTTTTTTTGGCAGCACTAAAATAAAATCAGCCCTGGGCCACAGAGATAGCTCAGTACAATAAGCACTTAAGGTCCTGAGTTCAATCCCTAGTACTGGGAGGAAAAAAAAAAAATCAGCCAGCACAAAGAGATAGCATTAGTCTTAAAATCAGAGCCAGGCATTGATGGTCATGACTGTAGTCCCCACATTTGGGAGACTAAGGCAGGAAGATTACAATTTTGAGGCAATTTGGGTGGGCTACATAGCAAATTTGAGGCTGGCTTGAACTACACAGTGAAGCCTCCAAAGTCTTCTTCATCTGAGGTGTGTGTCACTTAGGTACTCCAGGTGATGTATTCTGTGTTGGCATGACCTCTAGCCACCACAGTATTCATAGGCAGTTTGGACATAAACCTGCCACAAAGGGACGAGGCATGGCTTGTCTAGAGAAGCTTTCCTGTGCCCCATCTGGAATCACCTTGCCTGCTGGCTTTGCCTACACTGCTCAAGTTATTCCTGCTTTCCATATTTGTCTAGGTTCATGATAAATTACTGCCAAAGGGGCTTTTTGGGTTAGCTCAGTGGTTTAAGTGCCTGTGTTGGTAATCCCAGTCAGGCACAGGGGATGGCAGTTCAGTCCCCAGACCCCACCTCCAGACAGCCTGACCCAGCCAAAAAAAATTCCTTCTAAATTACTGCCAAAGCTGGCCCATTAGCATTTGGACCTTTTGTGTGTGTGTGTTTTTGAGATGGTGTCTTGCTATATAGCCCAGGCTGGTCCTGAATTCACTGTGTAGTCCAGGCTGGTCTCCTGAATGCTGGGATTATAAGCATGCACTCCTACACCTGGAAGCATTTGGAATTTATGAAATTATTTACTCAGATTACTCATTCTGATCTTTTCCAGTTTAGGTTTTTACAGTGCTGATTAAACCTACAAAATGGCTTCCCAGGTGCTAAGGATCGCAGTGCTGTTTCATACATGCTGATTGAAATGCCTCATCTTGCCTGCCCTAACCCCTTTCTGATCTGATTTTTATTATTTTACCAAATAAAGCTGCTCCCCAGATAGATAAGTTTCCATATGACTCTCTGTTCTTGGAGTTCACTGAGGCCCATCCAGTTCCCTGCTTCCTGACAGTCCACCTAGCCTCACCCGCAACACTGCTTTCTGTGAACACACTGGATGCTTGTTTGTGTGTTGTCACCTTGCACCTTGCCAGAGAAAATTGAATCCTACCCTACTTGAGAGTTGTCACTTAAAAGATGGTGAGTCTTCACCTTATTCTTCCATGATGATCAAAAGCTTCCACAATGCAAAGCCTGCTTTTCTTTCTGTGCATCCTCCAGCATGCTTAGCATGCTGTAGACCATCTTTGAACTGCTCCGTTACCCAATGAAGCAGGAAGAAATATTCTCATAATGGAATTGTTTCTAGAGATAATTTCTTATATAGAATGTAAGATTAGTAAAGCCTACCAAAAGCTTTGCTAATTATGAGCCTATAGGCTTAGTCTGGGTCCTTTTTGCCATTGTGAACTTGTCAGGGACAGCTATCCATAATAATCAGTGACTGTTCATTTCCCATTCAGCCACATCAGTGGGAACAAAGTTGGTTGGGAGAAGACTGGAAGCCATGTGGAACCACACACTCGGGGAGATCCAGGAGACCAAGCAAAGGTATGATGTCTATTCCTTCTATTTTTTAAGTTCTGACTGTAGCTATGTAATGCTCTATCAGTTTAAAGGAAAAAAAAAAAAAAAAAATCCTGTTTAAGCCTACTATCAGTCACATACACCTTTCCAGAGAGGAGAGAATGGAAGGAAGCATTCAGAGCTGCCCTCAGCTGGCCTGTCTCGGAAGCAGGGACGCCTGTATACCTCTTTTCTCTTTGGACAACTGTCCTGAGCTGCCTTTTTTTTTTCTTTTTTAAATGTATTTTAGTCTAGGTGTGACAATGCACGCCTGTAATCCCAGCACTTAGGAGGCTGAGGCAGGAGGATCAGTGCAAGTTCGAGACCAGCCTGGGCTACAAAAGTGATCTCAAGGCCAGCCTGAACTGCATAGAGAGAACCTGTCTCAAAATAGCTAAGTGAATGAATGAATGAATGAATGAATGAATTTTAGTACAAGGTCTACAGGTTCTCACTACACAGATTGGACTTGTAGTGATCTTTCTGTTCTCAACCTCCCAAGTACTAGGATTATAGGTGCATGCCACCACACCCAGCCTAAGTTGCATCTCAGTGGGCCCTGGGGATGAGGATGACACAGCATGCTGGGGATTGAACTCCAGTTGCTACTTGGTCCACTGAGTTATCTGGCTGGTCCCTGAGCTACCTTTTTTTTTTTTTTTTTTTTTTTTTTTTTTTTTGTGGGACCGGGGCTCGAACTCATGACCTTGCACTTGCCAGGCAGGCACATGTGCCATGGAGCTATCTCCCCAGCCCCTCTGAGCTACCTTTTTAAAGCAGGTTTTGTGAGGATAGGCTGAGAAAGCCAGCTGGAATATGTACTTTATTGTTAATAATATTTTTTGTTTATTTGGCACAGTCTTACTTTGCAGCTCAGACTGGCTTTCAGCTCTTAGCAATCCTCCTCCCTCAGCCTCTGGAGTGCTGGGGTTACAGGTGTGCACCACCACACTTGGCTGGAATGTGTACTCTAAAAACTAAACTAAATTATATTTCTCCTTTCCTACCTAATCTTGCCTGGTAATAGTGATCATTAGCCAGGAATGATAGAGTACACCTGTAAATCCAGCACTTGGTAGGCTGAGGTAGGATTGCTGAGTTGACAGCCAGCCTGGGCTACAGCAGCAAGACCCTATCTCAAAAAACCCAAAAAGCAAACCTTAGTAATCTCCACTAATACCTTTTAGTTTGTAAAGCTACATCTTCCTCCCATGGTCCTGAGAAGAAACAAAACTCCTGCAGGAAAATTGGTTATATAAAGTCATCTAAATATCAGAAACTCATTTAAAACCCTTATTAAATAGTCCTAGTATTAAATGCTTGTCCTACAAATGAGCAACAGAAATGCATTCTGAATACCTGTTGTTTTAAACTACCTTCTAAAACAGTTTGAAGTGAAAAGTTATTTTGTAACCTATGGCAGAGGAAAAGTATGGAAAATACTGTAAATTACTCATAAGTTTTCTTCTTAAGACTGATTTTCTCATAGCTCAGCAGACTAAAGTGCCTGCTTAGGCAGCGCAACAGCTGGGGTTCCATCTTCAGTGTGCTGTGCCAGCCCTGCCCAAGGTACACTGAGACAACAATTGAGACTGGATATGGTGGTGTGTACCTGTAATCCCAGCACTCAGGAGGCTAAAAATAGGAGAATCACTATGAGTCTGATCTAGTAGTGAGACCTTGTAGACCCTGTACCCTGCAGACTCTGCACTAAATTTATTTACTTACTTGTTTACTCATTCATTCATTCATTCATGTGGAACTGGGGATTGAACACAGGACCTTGCACTTGCCAGGCAGGCACTTGTGCATACTAAATATATTAAAAAAAATAATTTTCTCACTTCTGTATTACAAGGTAAAATTAAGCATTTAAATCTTTGGAAAGAAGACATTTTATGTTGTCTTCAGAAACAGAAAAATTATACTTCTTTGAATTCTGCTATAGCAAACAACAAGCAATTCTCATTTCCGGTATTCTGATCAAGAAAAAAATGTCATTGTATAAATAGTAATTGCCCTTAGGCAGGTATTTGGCTGTTTGAGACAGTGCTAATACTGCCTTCATTTGTCTCTCCTCTGCTAGTGCCACTGACTGGTAGTGACAGCAGCCTGCCATCCTGTTCTATGCATACATTCTGTGCGTTGGTGGGTGATTGCCACAGAACAGATATTTTCTACCCAACAGTATACCGTGCTGTTGTGTGCATCTTTCTGTGCCCTTATTTGTAGATCTGACCCATGGTATTTGATAAGATGAATTTAGGGGTTGGAGCTGGGGATATAGCTTGGGCACAGTGCCTTGCCTGGCAAGCGCAAGGTCATAAATGTGATTCCTAGTGCCAGGAAAAAAATATAAGATGAAGTTAAAGGATTTTCTTTCTTTAGTTTTGCCTACATACAAAGTCACTAGTGACTAAGGGTGCACTAGAATTGGGTACTCTTCCTTTTTGAGAGATGGAGTTTTGCTATGTTGGCCAGGCTGGCACCAGACTCCAGGACTCAAGTGATCTTACTGCCTTAGCAAGGGCTATAGGCATGCAATATTGTGCCCAGTAGGGTTTATTGTACAAAACCAACTATGGCAATAAAGAGCAGGAATTGGGTCAGGCCTCCAAAAAAAATCCAGTTCTAAGAGTTGCCACTGGCATGATGGTATAGTCAGTTGCATAGCCTGAGTGTTAGTTTCCGTATCTGTAGTGCTATTAGCAAAATCTTGAGAAAGCAGAAACACAAGTGTACAGAGACAGAGTGGGTAGGAAAACACATAAGGTGCTGCGTGGCAAAAGATGTGTCAGTGGCATTTCTGTATGCAAGGGGGCCTGGTTGGGGAAGGGACAAGGCACTTCCTGGTCTCTGTTGTGAGGTTGACACTAGATCTAGACTCTACACAGGACTCATTTTTACTCTCCATGGTTGCCAGGTTGGATGAGCATCCAGCACACTTAGCTACAGTAATGGAAAGGTGACATGAACTCAGTTTCCTGCATCCTCCCTTTGCTCTGTAGGCAGAAGGCTCATCCACTGCTTCTTCAGGAAGCCAGCTAGCTGAAGGCAAAGGGAGCCAGATGGGCACTGTCCAGCCAATCCCATGCCTGCTGTCTATGCCCACGAGGAACCACATGGACATCACCACACCTCCCCTGCCCCCGGTTGCACCTGAGGTATTGAGAGTGGCTGAGCACAGGCACAAGAAGGGGCTGATGTACCCCTACATCTTCCACGTCCTGACAAAGGTACTAGCTGGGGCTGGGAGGGGCTTTGATGCGTGTTCCCTTCTTTACCTTTTCTGAACTACTTTTTTTGTCTTAATAAAAACTATTTAAATCAAAATATGCTTTCTCCTTCAACATAAAGTAGAAGGTGAAATTTATAAGTAGGGTTTTAAGATAACTTATAAAATCTTACTTTTCCCTTCAATGTAGTGTATTTTTGAAACTTCTAATGAAAATAATGAAATATTACGTCATTTCATGATTTTTAATTTTATTTTATTTCAACATTAGAATTTCTTATGCCATGTTTGTGCTATAATGTCAGGTTTAATTCTGATGGGCGATAGAATGCCTGATTTCCTCATTTGTTCTTAGTAAAATCATGTTTCCCTGTGGCTAATAGTTCTCTATGTAGTTTGACTGTATCTCACTGAGTGCAATTTTAAAAGTGCTAAGTACAAAATAAATACTACACAGGATTTATGAACATATATGCAGTCAGAAAATGCTATCCTTTTACTTGGGGTCATATTACATTTTATTAGAGTCTTACCAAATGTATAGTTAAATATATACATACCGTGTGGTATTGTTTTTAAACTTTGGTGTCTAAAGTACATCTATGTGTATTTAAATTCCCTCAGCTATTTCTAATTTTTTTATGTTGGCACTCATAACCACAGACCTGCAAGTTAACAAGTTATTTCATTGACCAGACTTACATTGAAATGGTTTATTATCATCTTGTATTATTAACTTTTTCTCAAGATCCATTCTACCATATATAATCAGAACCTTTTTTTTTGTTATTTATTTTCTGTAGTCCATCTTTGGAGTATAAGATGGAGTCAAATAGAAATGACTATAGTACTAACAAGGTGGATTATTGATGAACTAATACAAATGTTTCTCATATATTAAAAGGACACAAAGGGTATTTTAGCCAGTTCATCAACTTAGCTCTTGTAGTTTTTTGTTGTTGGTGGTGGTGGTGGTGTTTTTTTTTTTTTTTTTTTTTTATTAGTACCTGTCTAAATCTTAATTTACTGTTTGATCTGGGCATGCATGAGCAGTGTCACTTTGAAATTGCAGTTAAGGTAATTTTTTTTTTTTTTTTTTTGAGTTTAACATTATGAAAGCTAAGCAGAATGTTTTGTTGTGGGAGAATTTTGCTAAGTTTAAAGGACAAAAGTTTTGGGAAGGCATCTTTCAAAATGACATCTATAGAGACAGTGGCCTTTCCCTGTGGGAGTGTTTGGGGTGCCAGATGCCCTGGAACCACCTGCTGTGTCTATGCTTCTGGTTTGATGCCTGAGCAAGTCAGTCAGATCCACGGGAGGGATGTAAACATACTAATCTCTTCAACCCTCATGAACTTGGAGGGCAAATATTGACAAAATGACTATTGTTGAGAGAAGTAAGCTATTTTTTCAAGCTTCAAAATACTGCATAAGCTTTTCAGTATTTTAGGGAAAAGTTTAAGCTATAAATGGATACTACTTTATATGAGCTGAATAGCTCTCGGTTGTCCAGGCCAAGATATCTGCAGTGACATGAAATTTCACAGTAATATGGATAATTATCAAAACATCATAATAGAGAAATACAGTGTTAGACTACCCGTAGTTACTGGAATAGTAAATATCAAAATACAGAGGATAGGGGGAATGACTGTTTGAAATTAAATTTGTGCAAAAGACCAAGTGTTACAAAATTATTTAGAGAATAAATCAACAAACTTTATAGACATTTAAGATCATAAATGTATAAAATTCTCTGTAGAGTACGTTGAGATGTATCTTAATGCCATAGTATCTGACGTAGGGGGCCAACAGAATTTTGGCAGCAGTCTTGGCTGCCCAAGGCCACAGTAGTCACTTGTTTTTTGCTAGCATGTTCTTGAGCCAAATACAGTTCTTGCTTTAGTAGCCTGGAATATGAGCCTGGTTGCATGCTATTGTATTCTGACCTAGCAACTATTTGTGGCCTCACCTGCAATGAGAGGTTTATTGACCTAGATGTTTATCAACCAACTGTTCAAACTGGCAGAAGCCTAGTTTGTGTTTAAGTTCTTGTAGGTAGATGGATTTTAGTGTATGTTGATTTTTTTCTGTGTGAATTCTCTTGGCAAATAAAACATGACTTTTATTTTCAGAATACCCAATTCCTTGGTTGTATATAATTCTTACTACATATGACCATCTTGACTTTAAAAGTTGCAAGTTCTCCAGGTTTTCTATTTGTTGTTTGGTGTTACCTGTCTATATTGAAGACTTTGGATCATCTGTGTGGTTTTCTTTTGTTTTGGTTCTGGATTAAATATAAAGTAACATGGGGTATTTTGAGTGTTTGAGCTCATGTTTGGACCACAGACTACCGTATGAACTCTCCTAAACATCTGTGTTGGCTAGTTGTTAAGCCATTGTTTTGGAGTAGAATTGCAATATCATTAATTGGAGATAATGCAGTATATTTCTGTGAGTTTATTGTAAATTCAATATGAAAAATGTGCAATATTATTCTGCTTTCTTCCATGCAAAGGGTGAAATCAAAATTGCTGTTTCTATTGAAGATGAAGCCAACAAAGACCTGCCTCCGGCCGCCCTGCTCTATAGGCCAGTTCGTCAGTATGTTTACGGAGTCCTGTTTAGTTTGGCAGAAAGCAGAAAGAAAACTGAGAGACTTGCTTTTAGAAAGAACAGACTTCCACCAGAATGTATGTACTGTAACAATCCATTGTTTGTTTTCCCTTGGTACCTCGTATTCTCTTGTACATTTTCTAAAGTCTTAGAAGACTTTAACTGAGCTGCCCTGAGGGCCTGTGTGCAGGAGGTGGGCCATCCTTGGGCCCTAAGCCAGGGAGAACCCTCAGGGCAGAGGAAAAAGCCGGACCTCCTTACTCTTATTCCAGTAACCATATTTATCCAGTAAAATCGTAATGTAGCAGGTTTATACTTCAAACTCATTGTTGATCTGAAAGCAGGCTTGAGTGATCATTGCTGTCTCTACCCTGTTTTGGTCTCTGGGATGTGTTTGTCTGTGCCCTGGTATCTATGAGGTATGGTGCTATTCCCTCCAACATTCAGAGTTACAGAGAACAGGTACCACAGGGCTCCTTTGCCATAGAGCAGATTGTGGAACTCAGAGTGGGTCATCTCAAGATTACTATGATTTATCCTGGAATCCTACAGAGGTAGTGTCACATCTAGCTTACTACCTTGTTGTTGGGGATGGGTTGGGTGGACAGGCAGATATACTGAAAAGTACTGTTCGAAATGTTGATGAGAGATGAGGTCAAAAGCATTTTCCTTCCTTTTGTGGGCCTATGTCCTATCTTGGGGAAACGAGGCTTTTTTGTTGTTGGTAATTTTATCTTCCATTGCAAAGATGTACTTTTACTAGGAAATGCAGAAGACATTGTCAAATCATACAGAGTAAAAATTTTGTCAGTTGTGGAAATTGCAAATTACTAGATTACTCTTTAAAGCAAGGATCTTAGAGATTTTTCTGCCATGTGGTGGGTACACATAGGCCTTGTCAGGTGTAAAGCTCATATGTAGCACTGACTGACATTCTTATGTTCCGTATACTGTTTCTGTGCCAAAACTGTTATCTGTAAGGCATTAAAGTAAAGCCCTCACATTGCCTTTCACTGGAGATAGTTTTACGGAGAGTGACTGCTGAATTGCTTGTGTGAATATAATGCCAGCCTGATAGGTCTCTCAGCTTATACCCCTCTATGTCCTTAAGAAAGGGAAATATCAAGTCTTTTAAATGACATTGTTCTCAAAGGTCTAGGGCATTTTTTTTTTTTTTTTTTTTTTTTTTTTTTTTTTTTTTTTTTTTTTTTTTTTTTTTTTTTTTTTTTTTTTTTTTTTTTTTTTTTTTTTTTTTTTTTTTTTTTTTGTTGTTGTCTTTTTGAGACAGGGTCTCGCTATGCAGTTGAGGCTGGTCCTGAGCTCACTTTTGTAGCCCAGGCTGGTCTCGAACTCACACCAATCCTCCTGCCTCAGCCTCCCGAGTGCTGGGATTACAGGCGTGAGCCACCACGCCCGGCTACTAGGGCATTTTTACCTGCATACATCTTTACTTTTTTCTCACACCGTGTGATCCATTTTTTGACAAAAAAACATTGTACCTGGCTAGTCACTATTGTGCAACTTGGCTGGGGCCAAGGACTGAGAATGCCCAGGCCTCCAGTCTTGGGACTTTGGGATACTCGGGCCTCTTCACTCTCAACTGTAGAGTACCGTGTTTGCTTTGTAGTGGAGTATCACACTTTTCTTTATTTACTGTGTGTTCCAAAAGCTGAATTTACTTTTGTACAGGTGTCCATTCATCACCTGTGCCATCCCATGGAGTGTACTGTGACTGTCCCCTTCATTTTGGCATCAGTGTGTTCTATATCATGATGTGCTGCAGTACTGGGCAAGAGTTGTCTTGCTCCGTTGTGCTCTGCTAGTAAGTCTGTGGCCAGTGCACATACAACTGAACCAGGTCTGGCACTGGCAGATGGCAGTAAGAACAACACTTCTGTAGGGTTGAAGTATGCAGAGCACACAAGGAGAGAGAGTCACTAAGAGCCAGGGATGGTGCCTGCTTGCCCTGGCTGTTCCATATAAGGCAAGTTTAGCTCTCATTGAGGTCATGGGAATGAACTATCAAGGGCAGAAAAACCAGGATGAAGAAGTCTGAGGTGATTCATGTGGTCCAGGAGGATGCAGAAAGGTAGAAGAGAGATGCTTTTAATGCCTGCTCTTCAGACCTTGTGGAGGTGGCCAGAAGGATTTGGTTAAGGTATCCTAGTCCCTTCTTTCATTCCTCCCTTTACAGCTGTGGTATTCTTTGGACTACTGGGAAGAATTTATTGGAAGAGAGAAAAGGTGATTATATCAGAGAAAGTAGGAAAAACTTAGAAAGTTGTAGATAATGAGTTGCTGTTCATACAGTTAGGTGAGAAAACTCTACTTTGGGACAGTTCTTCTTGGTGAAAGCAGAGAGTGGATAGAGATAAGGACATCTAGGTTTTATCAGTGTGCAAAGAATAAGGGCCCAGCTAGGCCAAGGCTTGTGAAGAAAGACATTTTTTCCATGGAGAGGAGGAGTGAGGGCTGCCACTAGCAAATGCAGCTTTGTACTTCTTAAGTGATAAGAGTTTAAAGTGTCTGGATAAATGTGTATTGTTATTATTATTATTATTATTATTATTATTATTATTTTACTATCTAAAGGAGTGTCTAGCAAAAAAGAATGAAAAATGATACAGATCCCATGATTTAATGGAGAGTGAAGATGCAAAGGTTGGCATGTTAAATTAAAATCACTGTGTAATTGTTGAGGTGTTCTGAAAGGTCACTGCTGCGCAAACCCAGTCTTTTCTTCTCCAGTAGTTTGTGAACTTGGCTTTGACTTTTGAGTTAAATGTTGAAGCCACTGAAGGTTTGCTATGAGCAGTATTACTGTTTAGAAAGAGAAATTGGAAGGTGACGGGAGAACTGAACCAAAACAGGTGACTTTTGCCTATGTAGAGTTAGCTAGCCCCTGAATTTAATTGTGTGGAGAAATCTATTATTTATTTATTTATTTATTTTTAATTATTTGTTTATTTATTTATTCTTGTTTCAGAACCTTTGTTTATTCACTCGTATTTATGGCCAGCTCAGCCCGCCCCGAGGGCAGGGCTGGTGCAGCATGTGGTGCTGGGGATCGAACCGCAGTCCCTGAAGCTGCCCAAGCTTTCCCAAGCAGGAGCTTTAGACCACTGAGCCATCCCGCTGGGCCCCGAGAAATCTATTATTAATGTGCCATTACAAATCAAGCTTGCTTCTGAAACAAGAAGATGTAGAAATCTGACTTGAGTTCAAATGTTAAAGTAGCTCAGTAAATGTAATGGTTGAAATTTTTATTAATAGCTTTGGAATCTTGATCTTTATGTGTGGATAAAACTGGATTTGTTTCATTCATTATGAGGAAATCAGCTTTGGATTTTATGCTAGTAAGTTATCCCCATCAATGATTACCTCACTGGGCTCCCAGTTCTTCACAAAGGGAATTCTATCCTGAAGATCTCTTGTGAGTGCTAAACCTGCATGCACTGAACTTGCTCAAAACAAATCTTATATGAGAACATAGGCACAGTGAGTATAATCTTAATGTTCATTAATAGTGTACTGAAATGCCTCTGAGCACCTGCTAGTTAGATTTTGGCTATCTGAATATTGACTCTGCACAAGCCATTGAGTAGTTATCATTACTTAAATGTATTCATTGAGTGCATGTTTAGTAGTAGTGGGGAAAATGCTCCTTGTAGCTTCTTGGTGCATTAGTCTAAAATGGCCAGATGTCTGATTATGCTATAGTAAAGCTGGCCTTTTGTAGGAGTTCCTGGCTGACACCATGGAATGATGATTATATTTCAATCTTGTGGCCACTGCTGGTCCATGTGTAGATTATATGACATCACTGGTACATGGAAAAAGATTCCTAAGCCATAGAAAGTGTTCTGGGAAGGCAGGTCCCTATGGAAGTGTTTTTTTTTTTTTTTTTTTTCTGTGGCGTTCCCTGCAGTGGGCTCCACTGGTTGGTGTGTGGCTGTTTCTGAATGGGAGGTCTGTGATCTAATTGGCTAGCATCATACTGTGCAGGTGTGTGTTCCTATTCCTGGTCATTGTTAAAAAATACAAATGCTCTTATTATTAGAAAAAAACATTCAAAGAGCCTTTAAAAATTTATCTTTTCAAAGCCGGACGTGGTGGCTCACGCCTGTAATCCCAGCACTCGGGAGGCTGAGGCAGGAGGATTGGTGCGAGTTCGAGACCAGCCTGGGCTACAAAAGTGAGCTCAGGACCAGCCTCAACTGCATAGCGAGACCCTGTCTCAAAAAGACAAAAAAAAAAAAAAAAAAAAAAAAAAAAAAATTTATCTTTTCAAAGTTATGTTGAGGGGGGCCTGTGGATTAGCTCTGTTGTTTAAGCATCTGCTTAGGCAAATGCAGTTGGGTGCCAAGGACTGGGGCTCGATTCCCAGCTTGACAAGCCTTACCCGTTGTGCCTGTAAGGCAGCCTGAGCCAGCCCCTCCCAAAAGAATCCAAGTCACTTTGAATGTACATGTTGGCCATTTATTTATTTTCTAGTCTTCTCCATTAATCTATCATTATTATTATTATTATTATTATTATTATTATTATTATTATTATTATTTGGTCTTTTTGAGACAGGGTCTCGCTATGCAGTTGAGGCTGGCCTTGAGCTCACTTTTGTAGCCCAGGCTGGTCTCGAACTCGCACCAATCCTCCTGCCTCAGCCTCCCGAGTGCTGGCATTATAGGCGTGATCATTATGTTTTTAAAAATTTCTCAGAATCTTTGTTTACTGTGGCAGTGTGTCCCATGGAGTTCTGTTCCTTTTGGTGGGATAGGCTGAAAGAGAATCATTAACCCCAGGGCAGGTGGCTCCTGCAGATTGGGTGGAGGGCATCTGCCACTGGGAAGGGCAGGGGTGCTGAAAAGGAGTCTGTTCTTTAGCTGCTGGAGTACAGACTGGACCCTGAGACATGAGCCTGGCTCTAAAGTAGCATCTCCTGCTCCACCTGTCACTTTGCAAATTCAGAGGCTCCTTGAGTTTCTCAGCCCTACCCAAGTGTTCCCAGCTGAGGACATAAAGGTCAATGGTTAACATATTTTCAAGTTCACATCATCTCACAGTGAAGGAAGTTGGCTATTGTTGCTTTGTATTTCATGTAACACATCTTACCCTGGATCTCAAAATTTAAATTTTTAAAAAGCCAGATTTTAAAAACACATTCCTATAACCCCAGCACTCAGGAGGGTTCCTGCAAGTATAAGGCCAGCCTGGGCTGCATAGTTCAGGGGCAGCCTGAACTATGCAGCTAGACTGTCTCAAACAAACAAGCCAGTGGACATAAAGTATAAACATAGGAGATAAATTTGTGAAACTATAGGGCAGATTTGTACACCATGAGCACTATTTTCATGGACATTTCCTATGTAGGTTGATTTTTTTTTTTTTTTTTTAAGGAATGAAAATGTTTTACTTCTGATTTTTTTTTTTTTTTTTTTTTGAATATAGGTTGTACTACTAGTTAGCATCCTCAATCCAAAATTCTGAAGTCTGAATCTAAAACTTTTTGAATACCATCTCAAAAGTTGTGGATTTCTAAACATGTTAAATTTAGATTTTTGGACCAGGAAGGCTGAACAGTATTTATTCTTGAACTTTTAAACTATTAAAGAAGCCAAAAAGATTGCTGCTTTTTTTCTAGTCTAATTTGGTTTAGAAAGTTTTTGTTTATGCTATTTATTAGGACTGATAACTAAAAATAAACTAGGTCTATTGTGAATTATATTATAAAACAGAGTAACTGTTGAGTATTAAGTGTATTGATTTGGTAAGTGTGAAATTGGTTGCGAAACCTTTATGTTGTGATTTCTGTGAAGGGTCTTTATAATAATATAATCAGTCAGAATTTCTTTATTGTACCAAGCTGCTAGAAGTAGCATTAGCATCTTCTCACAGAGCTTTTAAGTTGACCTGATACAAGGAATGCTTGCCTAGGAATATCACCACCACCAGTCTGTGGCATTCTTTGGGGTTCATATTTGCTTCAGAAATCCTTGAACTTTTGAGTTCCTTTTATTTTTTGGGGGGGGAGCAGGGGTAGGTACCAGGGATCAAACTCAGGACTTTGCGCTTGCCAGGCAGGCGTTTATGCCACTGAGCTATCTCCCTGTCCTGCTTGAGTTTCTAATGTATAAGGAATCATATACACAGGGAAAATGAACACTGAATGATGCAGGGATGCTTATCTCTGTGTTTTTGTTTAAAAAAATACTCATTTTAATGAGAAAAAAATAGCAATGAAAGAGTTTCAAAACAGGCTAAAAAGGATCAGGGATAGTTTTTGGTACTGGGGATTGAACTCAGGACCTTGTGCTTGCCAAGTACATGCTTATGCCACTCAGCTGTATCCGTGGCCCCTCATTACCATGTTTGATAGCATGTCTGCCACATGTCTCATGGCATCTTGAGCCTTGAACTTCTATGGATGGGAGGCTTCCCAGCCCCAGATATCAACGGTTAGAGAAACGCACTCAGCTGTGCAGAGGGTCACAGGAGTACGGTGTAAATGGAGAGCCCCTTGGGTCCCACTGTAGCTTATACACTACTCCTAGTTCCTGTAGGAGTGATAGAACTGCTTTTGTAGCTTCCAGTTTTGTTTCTGCCCCAAAGTGCAGGAGCTGGAGTTGTTGCTGTTTACTTATTTTAATCACTGTCCCAGGGGAGCTCAGCAGGTACTACAGTACTTCCTCCACAAAGATACATACCCAGATTGTCCAGCTGCTTGTGTTGCATGCATGGAGTAACTTCCTCATCACCCGTCTTTCACAGGTGTTGTGGATCAGTGCTGATACCCTTGGCTTAAGGTGAAAGACTGCTGGGCAGTGGAGATTGTCTTACAATCTTACAAACTCTATTGCTTATTGCTGAGCTGAAGTAGATCCCAGAGTCAGCATCGCAACAGGTTTCCAAGGTATCTGGTTGTTATATGTTAAGTGTGATGCTACAAGATGATCATTGGCTGATAGAAAACATCAGAGTTTTGCTGACAGTTTATAGTATGACAGTGTGTCTGACCTAAATTTGTGCTTTGAAGGGGTTCTTTCTGTAAAGAAAATACATCATAAGTTTAAATGTGCATCATCTAGAAAGTAGATACTTTATAATTGTTTTTGCCAGTATAAAAGTTGGGCTTGAGGCAAGGTGCATGGTAGTGTACTGTTTTACAAGTTGATTCTTCAGTAGTGAATTTTCCTGTCCATAGAAAAGATCAGTTAAATATTTGCTATAGTGATTTATTCAAAGATCTTCAGCTAGCTGAAATGATGTCTAGGATTCTCTTGCTCTGTTTCAAAAAGACAGTGGGAGCATCTTTCTGCAGTTCTTCCAGGACAGAATCCTGTATCCTGTTGAGATGTTCCCAGTGCCAGTGTCCGCTCAGGACATTCTGGTGGCCCAGAGCCATGACACCTTTGTCAGCCAGTTCACATGCCTAGAGGATTTTGCAAATGTTGAGAACCCTGGTTCCCTCTTGTGAGCAGGAAGGGCCCTCAGAAAAGCCAGCTGCACTCATCTCTGCTGGCCTCTCCACTGTGTAGCCTGGGAACTTGCGCAGCAAAGCCCTGCCTCTTGCTTCCTTGATGCCCCAGAACTCTTGAGGATTGTGGCATGAACCTGACAGTTGGACATGTCTTAGAATTCTTTAGTCTGAAAGCACTGTTTTTAGATTAGTTTACTATACATTAAATATAAAACATTGATTGAGCTCACAGTTTTCCTTACAAAGTGAGGGGCCATAGGTACTCTTTCTGTTTAATCCTCAAGATTAGGTTACTTAAGGTAACTGATCCCTCTTTTGTCTCCTGGAGCCTGTAGGCCTGAAACCTTTAGGAGCTTCCCTCAGCATGTATGTCTATCTGCAGGTTGCTATCTCACCTCTTGTGCCGGTCCCAGGCCTGCCTGATGTGTGGTGGTTGCCCACTGAGTACTTGTTAAATGATTGGCCAAAGCTGGGTTTGATCCTGCACACCTATAACCCTAGCACTCTGGAAGTCAGAGGCAGGAGGTTTGCAAATTGGGGCCCAGCTAGGGCAGTTTATCAACTTGGCAAAGCCCTGTCTCAAAATAAAAATAAATTTAGGGGCTGGGGAGATAGCTCCGAGGCACAAGTGCCTGCTGGGCAAGTGCAAGGTCGTGAGTTCGAACCCCGGTCCCAAAAAAAAAAAAAAAAAAATTTAAAATCTAAGGAGCAAAGGTGCTTAGTGTGAATAACCCTGGCTTAATTCCCAGTATTGCAATCAAGAAGAAAAAAAAGATTAGCTAAAGGTTTTACACCTGTTAAATGGTGATATACTAAAAGTGTCTCCAACTATTAGCCAGAACACTTTGCTGAATGCTGTGGTGTGCCCCGCACTCTGGAGGCTGATAGAAGAGGATGGCCTCTGACTCTGAGGCCACCCTGAACTACAGAGTGAGACCTTGTTGTCATTGCACCTATTTTCTTTGATACTGATGGGAGTTTCCTAAATTAGCCTTGAGCTGTTGTGAGTGTTGCAGATGGGCAACAGAAATGCATCATTCAGTGAGAGAGGGCAGGAGTCCCCAGCTGTCCCTTCTGAGCCTCTAGTGCTGCCTCCTACCCTCTGTTGGTTGGAGTGCGGACGCGCACAGACTGGGAGGCAGCATTCAGTGAGGCTTTCAGAGCCCTGGGGCACAGAGTGATGGTGGTGATCTGAGGGAAGGAGGCAGGAAGGGCAAGTGTCACCCAGCCTAGCTATGATGAGAATAAAACAATATATATGACTTGAGAGGCAAGAATACAGTTGATGAAAGACAGCTGTTCAAGATGAAGATAGATTTAATAAGAAGGCCTCTCTTGACAAACACCCTAAGGCAGTGGTTCTCAACCTTTCTAATGCCATGACCCCGCAGTACAGTTCCTCATGTTGCAGTGACCCCAAACTAAAAAATAATTTTGGTGGCTACTTCAAAACTAATCTTGCTATGATTTGGAATAGCTTTAGACGATCCCTGTGTTTCTGTCGTTCAACCCCCACTGAGGTCACGACCTACAGGTTGAGAACCACTGCCCTAAGGAGACTCCTGACACACTTGAAGTCTGTGTTTCTATGATCCACTGAAATCTGTGGGGTGGGTGTGTATGTGTGAGAACTTAGTGGCAGCAGCGTGTTGTGGTCAGCTCCTCCTGAAGCTCCTGTGGACTGCTTAGCTTGGGACCATGCAGCCTTTGTAATGGGTGCAGGACAAAGGTAAGAAGAGTGGGCTCTTAGAAGGCTCCTGCAAGAGCATGGTGATCCTGTGTATCTGACAAGGCTGCTGCTGGGGAATCTGCTGGAAGCTGAACTGTGCCACAGGCTGGCATGGAGTGTACATTAGATTGTAAGTCCAAGGACAGGTTCTGCTTGAGGCTGTACATTTTACTGGTTCTATCAGACACCTAAGAATATCGAATAAAAGCAAATAAGCATATGTTTATATATGTATGTGTATCTGTTTTGAGTTGATGGGTGTTTAAATGAGTGCTTTATTTTTAATATTCCTTTGACATTTAAGCTAAGATAGTAAAATGTAAATGAGTGGTTTGTCTAATGATAAACTGTTTTGTAAAGGGACAATTTTCAGTGGCTGCCAGAACTTCTGCGACTGTGGGGCAAGGGCTGCCTACTGTCAGGTGACCCCCTGAGGTGTGCCATGATGTTTCCAGGGAGGAAACATCCCTGGAATGTTTGCATTGCTCACTTGCTCAGTATTACAGTGTGCTTGAGCATTTCTTTCTTTTGCTAATGAACTGTATATCTAAGAAGCTAACTCTTTGGTGGTTTTTATTACATTTGAAGAGATTGTTGTGTTGTCTAACTATATTTAAAACTGAGTAGGACTAGAGATCAGCCAGTTACTCACATAACTGGTGCAATTTTAGACTCTTCAGTATCTCTCAGCTGCCTTAGGCATTAAGCTATGAGAAAATGAACTCAGAAGGATTGATATTATTTGGGTAGAATTAATATGCTGAAGATAAAAATTAGAATTCATAGTTCTGTTCCGGCTTCTACCCAGTCTCTGGCCTTGAAAGGTTGCAAGGTGGAATGTGGTGCTGTAGGCTCCATTTGAGCCTCCTCTTGGGAGAGGGCCACACAGTACCCCACTCTGGTTCTGGTGTTGCTGAAGTAGAGCAGGCTACTGAGATGTACTCCCAGCTTTCACCATGCACTTGTCACCTACATGCAGGTGGTGGGAAATTTTGATGTGCCACTTGCAGTAGGGATGTGTTCACTGTATTCTACTCGTAGTTTTTCCTTTCAGTTTTTTGAAATTATGTGGGAGAAATGTATGTTTTTGTGTTTGCAAGGACTAACTACTGGTAGTGGTGGTGTATTCCTGTAATTCCACCACTTGGGAGGCTGAGGCAGGAGGATCACCAAAAAATTGAAGGCCAGCCTGGGCTATATAGTGAGAACCTGTCTCAAGAAGAAAAAAGCACTAAATGATTGCCAGTGGTAAAACACCGTGGCTACAAGTCCTCATGTTTGTATTTCATGAACTTAGAACTTACCCCCTCTTTAGAAATGAAGTGTTCGATGATTTGTCTTGTCTTGGTGAATATAATTACTGTATACTGGCATTAGCCAGGATTCACACTGTGAAATATTGCTTCTACTTATCTATTACTGACCACTCTGTAAAGTTTACTCTTTATTTAGGTAGAAAGTTTTTAAGTAAAGTGGCTACCCAACTCAAGTTATTTCTCAAATCTAATTTATGAAAGTGTGCACAAAAAGGTATTAGCTCATTTAATTTGGATTTTTATGTTCACATAACCAGATAATTGTATACTTATGTCAATTATACCAATTGTTTTTACTAAATATTTATAGACTAAAATATGTTGATATATTTTGTCTAACATCCTTAATTTATATATTAGGTAAATGGAGAAATCAAGTCATGATCTGAGTGAGAAGATTATGTATGACTTCACTGAAAATTGAATGGACTGTTTCAGAGTAGAGGGGCAGACAGTGCTCACTCACGAGGGTCTGCTTGCTAAGGAGAGGAGAGGACCCCTTGCTCTCCCTGAGGCCGTCTATTAAGGCTTGCTGCTAGAGCAGAACAAGTTATGTTTGTGTAGGTGGACAGATAGCTGGCAGGCTTGCCTCAATGCGCTTCTCTGCTCTTCTTTCCTATAGTCTCACCAGTGATAATTAAGGAATGGGCAGCTTACAAGGGAAAGTCTCCTCAGACCCCAGAACTGGTGGAAGCTCTGGCCTTTCGGGAGTGGACCTGCCCCAACCTGAAGAGGCTTTGGCTGGGCAAGGCAGTTGAAGACAAGAACCGCAGGATGAGGGCCTTCCTGGCCTGCATGAGGTCCGACACCCCAGCCATGCTCAATCCTGCCAACGTGCCCACTCACCTCATGGTGCTCTGCTGTGTCCTACGGTGCGTGCCAGGCCAGGGGAGTGGAGGGGCAAGACCCAGGTTGAGGGTAAGAAGGGCAACCGTAGTGTCCAGTGCACTCTATCTAGAAGGGCTATAATGTTCATTCTGTGCAAATTGTTTACTCAGTTGAGATTGTCCTGACCACATATTGATAAAATATTCTAGAAAAGTAAGTTGTGTAAATGCAACATGTATTTTAATTTATACTATAGAAAGGTATATTTGGTAAACGTGAGGCCTGTAAACACAACATTATTGATTTTACACTTGATCTTAGCCAAAAGGCCAAGAAGCGATACAACATAATTGATTTTAGATGTTATTCTTTTTTATTTTTGGAGACAGCCTCATTATGCAGTCTAGGCTGGCCTTGAACTCACTGTGTAGCCTAGGTTGGCCTTAGACACAGTTTATTTTTAGAGGGATTATGTGATATTTATAAATTGGAATTCTCTCAAGGTAGTTTGCCTTTTCTTTTCTTTTTTTGCCCTTCATTTAGTTATTTATTTGGTTGATGCAGATACAAGTATGCCTTCCAGGTTAGAATCACTTTGCTTTGAGTTATGAGTTTTTACTGTGTTCCCTTCTCTGTTGCTCATTGGATTGCCACTCTTGCCTGGAGAGCTGTCTCCAGTTGGCCCTGGGGTGTGTGTCATCTTTCAGTTGGGGGCTTTTCCTGCCTTCTGGCCCTACAAGATACTCCAAGTGTCTTGTGTTTTTCCACTCCATGCCAATTTGTCTATGGGGGAGCAGCTGGGATCTAGATCATGGAGCAAGTATCCAAACCTACTGGTTTCATGAGACATCTCCAAAAAAGCAGACAAGTAAGGCCAGACTGTGCTAAATCCTAGAAAGACTTAAATCACTGCTAGGTATGGTACAGGCCTGTAATCCCAGCAGTGAGGAGGCTGAGGCTGGAGGAGTGCCATGAGTTTGTGAGCCTGGGCATGTAGTGGACAGAAGGGCAGCCTGGAATATATAACAAGGCCCTGTCTCAAGGGAAAAAAAAAAAAAAAAAAAAAAAAATTGACATAGCTCAGTATAAAGTGTGAGGGAAGGAAGGTATAAGGTGCCAAAGTAAAGTCCAGCTATCCATCTCTGCTATGCTGTCCTGGTACTCTGGCTTTTCTAAGTACATGGTTAGAAATGGTAGGCTAGGGAGATAGCTCTGCAGTCCAGGCACCTGCCTGGTAAGTGCAAGGACCCAGGTTCGATGCCTGGTACCACATGCTGTGCTGGCCACCAAAACTGGGTGTGGTGGTGAGTGCCTGTAATCCCAGCACTGGAGAGGCTGAGACAGGAGGATTACTGAGAGTCCAAACTGAGTAGTGAGACCCTATACCAAGTTAAGAAAGGAAGATTTAAAAATAATAATAATGATAAAAAATAAAAATGTTAGAGAGAGACCATCCCTGTTGTGGTAAGAAATAAAGGTGGGAAAGGTTAAGTCATTCTCCCCATGCCCTATTCCTGGTGAACTCTTTTAAGTAACATTTTTATACTCTGTTCTTTTTTTTTTAAGTGTATTTAGTACAGGGTCTACAAGGTCTCACTTCGTATATCTGGCCATCAAGCCCAGTCTCAGTCTTGTCTCTTTTATTGTGCCCAGGGGCCAGGCTGCACCCAGGGATGGAACCTCCACTGCTGCACTCTCCCTAAGCAGGCCTAAGCAGGCCCCTGAGCTATCTGGCTGGCCCTATACTTCATTCAGTTGTAAGAAAAGAACATCCAAGGAAGAACTTCCCAGAAATTCCATAGATAGATTTGGCAGCATAAGAGGTTTGAAAACATCCTAAATGCACAGACAGGAACAGCTGAATAAATGAGATGTCTAAGAGTGGATTTCTGTTGCTCTGTGCAAGCTTTGGTATTTTTCTGCTATCTGTATGTGAGAAGATCTGATGTTAACTGTGGTGTAGAAAAACCCAAATGGAAGAAAGAAGACGTTCTGACCAATGAGGCCATGTGGCTGTGTGGTCCTGCAGCTTTCTTGAGTTTTCAGTCTCAGCTGTTAGGAAAAAGCGCAAGGGTCGTAGGAAAATCACTCTATGGCTAGGGCAGTCTTTTAACATTTGTGACTTTAAAAAGAGTCTAGGTAGAGCTAGGGAAGGTTGTGAAGAGTTAGTGCTTCTGGATCCGAGGTGCAGTTGGGAAAGTGAACAGTTCTGTTGGTAGAAGGTGGTAACTGCTCCATAACTGTAAGTATACTTAATGTCCCTGAAATGAACACCTTCCCCAGTGGACACTTCAGATGGTAAATTTTATGTTAGTTATATTTTACTATAGTTAAAACTTACAGGGAGGTAGGTAGGACATGGATACTTACACTTTAAGCAGTCTCCTCTGTAGTGTTTTTCAGCCATAGTGGAGGTTTTCTTCATATCACTGTCTCTCTCAGTGAATCCTGATTAAAACTCATTTTGGCCATTATGTTTAAGGTTTATGATATATGATCAGTTGTAATAGTATGACTTTTGTCACTACAAATATTGCCAAAGATTTATTTAAATCTTTTATGTTAGTACTTTAATAGAATAGAAATATTTACTGTTTATTCACTTCTGTTGTCTGTCTTTCTATTTTTGCTTCATAATTTAACCATGAAATATATACACTATGTGCCTGTTTCCCTGCCTCTAAAATGGCATAAAAATAGTTTCTGCCTTAGTCTTGCTATGACAACAGAACTAGTAGTATGTGTAAAATGCTTAGTCCAGTGTCTGCATGTAATGAGTACATACAGCTCTAGCTCAGAATTTAATGGGAACTGTATCTAATGTGTTTGATGGAAGCCACACCTATATATAATATTTATAGGTGAATATTATAATTATTACAGGAATTAGTTAGGGCTCAGTACTAACTCGGACCCGGGCTTTTGTTCACTTAGTTTGAAGTTCCAGGAAATCCTGTTGGACAAGTGGAGTAGAAGGAGCCTTGTTTGACCTATCATGGTTCTCTAGACTCCTTACGTAGTGATCTATCATGGAAAGGCATTTTTAGTGTTCAGGTAGTAACTTGGCCAGGTCATCCCTGATATTTGTTGAATGTGAGAAATTGGTCTTGCAGGTCTGAGACTCACATGTATGGTCAGCATATAGATCATATATGTATGGCACCATAATGGGTTGGCTTTACTCTGTGCAGTGTCCCAGCTTGTCTACATTAAGGATTGTACAAAAAGAAAGCGTGAGACTCTTGACAAAGTCGTTGCAGTTAAAGATTTAGAAGTTGATTTCCCTTTGGGTACACACTTGGGGTGCACAACAGTTTGAAGGTGGTAGCTGTACTGAGCCTCAAGTGTGTTGCTTTCCCCTGGTCACTTCCTTCTTGGGGACCTATCTAGCACTACCTTTGGTCTGCATGCTGCTGAGAAAGGAACCTTCCTTCTGGAGCCACTTTTCATCATGAGATTTATCTCTCTTGTAGCTGAAATGCTGCTTTCTGGTTAAATGAATCAATCCAGTGAATTGGCACTTATGGTGTACTTTCAGGATTTAAATGTTTCACATGAGTGAATTGTGTAAAAAAAAAATCATTATCTATTTGGGCTCAGTGACATGTGCCTGTAATCCTAGCATGCTAGAAAGCTGAGTCAGAAGGACCACCAAATTTGGGTCTAGCCTGGGAAATTTTGCAAGACCGTGTACTAAAATTTAAAAAAAGATCAAGATATAGTTCAATGTGATGCCCCTGTTTTCAGTACAAAATAGGTAGCTAGACTTATCACAGTTTTCAATCTACAGAATTTAGTGTCTTTTTAATTATAATAAGCAAAGCATACTGGTGGTGGGTGCAATGGTACATGCTTGTGGTCCCAGCATTAAAGATGGTAGAACAGGATGAGTTCCAGGCTAGTCTGGACTGCATATAGTTGGTTCAAGGCCAGTTTGAAAGACATAATAAAGGTACTGTCTCAAGAAAGAAAAAAAGCACTCTGATTAATCATGATGATTATATATTTATTTGTAATTGGCATCATTATATGAAATTAGAAAAGCTGTATAAGAAAGCCCTAGGACCCTCCTTAGATTGTATTATTCTCATATTTCCTGCTTTATCCACACAATGGATGACTACTCAGTTGTCACACTCAACACTCCTGTCCCTTGTCAGGTACATGGTACAGTGGCCGGGAGCTCGCATTCTGCGGCGTCAGGAGCTGGATGCCTTCCTGGCTCAGGCGCTGTCTCCCAAACTCTATGAGCCTGATCAGCTACAGGAACTCAAGGTAATGTATCAGCTTTATTTCATTGTCTTGGGAGTCTTGTGGGTTTTAGTGGGGATGTATAACACAGCTAACCTTCACCAAGCAAAATGGCTCAGTGCACTAAACTAATGATGCTAATTTGGTGTGAATTGAGAGCCTTCAGGGCGAAAAGGGACATTCCTTTTTAGTATGGATTTGCCAGTTTGGAAATGATCTATCCTACTTTTGTCAGAAAGATTCTCCTTAAACAATGGGTATTTATTCTTGTTTTTCACATCAGAAGTTCTCTTTTTTTATTTTAGGTGAGGATTCCAAACCCTGGGAGGGCTTGATCTTAAGAATTTTCTAACATCTAGCCAGGATTCTTTTTCTTATTTCATTCCATTATTCCTAGTTACAACTTTAGTTTTCTCAAAACAAAAAACAAAAAACAAAAAACCCTTTGCCCTTCTAGTATTGTAAAATCCCTTTTGAAAAGCCACTTGAAGAACAGTGTTACAGCATCATTCCAAAGCCCTTTTTAGTCAGCATTTAACATCATATTGCTTTTAATTTTGCCTTCTAGTAATTCCTTTTGTTCTTTAGTTGTTTTGACAATATTTATTTTCTCTTAAGTTGTCACCTGATTTTTTAGTGTGCATATGTTTTTCAGTACACTTTTATTCATTGCGTGCTCACATGATTGTAATTGCTTTCTAATTTCTATATTAAATGTTAGAAAGTTCAAGACCTAAATTTGTAGGTCTGCTTTTTCTTTTTATATAGGGTTTTTTTTCTTTATCATCAGTTTTTTTAATAGTTGATTTATAATCATTTAATCTCCTTTGACAAAATTACCTTCGCTTTAGCTCCTTTTGCTGTTCTTTATGAACGCATCTTTCCCTGCAGAGCAATTTTAGACTTGCTTTATAGGTTTTCAATATTCAACAGGTGGTGCTCAATAAATGTCTGTTTTCCCTAAATTACTATGTTAAATTCTGTAATTTATTGTTGAATGGTGCTCACCTGAGGCTTCTGATGACTTTGAAGCAAGTTAAGCACAAAACTAAAATGCAGAATTTCCTCAAATTGTATTCTTTACTTTGTGGATCAAGCTTTCCTGTTTGTTAGACAGAAATTGTTATTGTCTTTAACACTTTTGTTTCTGGTGTCAGGCAGTGTGGCGGGCCCGGTCAGGTCCTCCCGCGTCCTTCCCGGTGCCTGTCCCCGCCGTCCTCGCTGCAGGCTGTGCTTCAGGGGGTGGAAACACTTTCCTAGCGTGTGGTGCCACCCTCTACCTCTACTCCTGTTTCTCTTGTGTAGATTATTCCTTCAGTATTGACATCCCAGTTCTGAAAATCAGACCTCCAGGGACCAGGTATGCCCACCGAGCCTGTTCACCATCAAGTTACTTTAACCAAAGTCCATCTTATCTCCCATACCCTTTTCATTTTCGGATCCACACACAGGATATAACTTTGAAAAACTAGTCACGCAAAGCTTTCATTTTGGTTCTTTTGAGGTCTTAGTGCTTTCATGATTTTCTGATTCTTCATCTAAGGTGAGACATTTCTAGAGATGTATCAGAAAGACACATTATTCCATGTACAGTTACCTTCTGTCTCACTCATCGCTACCCTGGGTCTTCTTGTACAGATAGAAGTCGATGATTCCCTTTCACAACCACAGCCCCATTCCAGGAGCTCCATCATCAGGGTTAGGCACATTCCGAAAGAGTCCAGCAGGGAATGCATTTTATTTTCTTAAGATTAAAGATCCTCTCAGCTCTCAAATTGAGAATAGTAGCAATAAATACCAGTCAGTGCTATTAGGATTTCTATACAGAGCTGAGGGTTTCAAAATTCAGTGATAGAAAATTACATTTTAAAACGCCTTTTGACCATTAGAATGTTTTGACACATCAAAAGTAATGACAGTGCCTGCTGTAAGATGCCACTTGCTATGTAAGATACTGTCACCTCTAGGCTCCCAGGCTGCTGTGCTGGGCTGTTACCCAGTTTGTGGATTCCCTAGGCTGTCCCTCTTCTCCCCAGCAGTGTGCCCTGCATACTTGACCATCAGAGGGGCAAGAGAGGAAGAAAGTACCCCCTTTTGACCACTGGGACTCTTGTTAGCTTTTCTGATGGGAAGTTTGATGGGAAAAGACATTGCAACCATTAGATTAAATCAGTTTTTAAGAATTTCATCTCATCCATGCTATCTCCGTCCACCATATCCATGAATAATTGAGCGTGTTCTGTGTGGTTCCTTGAGTACCTGTGACAGTGATTGATGACCCTCATTTTTTTTTCCTGTTATATTTCTTAAGCTCTTCTCCTAGGTTACCAGCATGAATGTAATTATTAAGGTAAAATTAGAACAAACCTGGGTTTTGAGGAGGGTGGGTGAAGGACAAGGAGAAGGAACTACACAGTTATGGTTATTTATCCAGTCTCTTCTCCTTGTTCTTGGCATCCCTATAATTGCCTTAAATTCTTTTTAACAGTTCCACATGCTAAATGCAAGTTACAAAAGATGGAAAATGAAGAGCTTTAAAGACACTAGGGGCGTGCAACACATCTGTGATACCTGTAAATTATTTTGCATGTAGGTAAATACAATAAAGTAAGAGTTTATTGACAATAAGTCAGAGAAAGTTAATTCATTAGCATTTCACTTGATTTTTTTTAGCTAATAAGTCCCTATTTGTATTTCTAATAAAGTCAGCATCTTTTTTTTCTGCATTTCTTTAGTTGAGCTTAGTGAGTGTAAGACAGGTTAAAATGTAACTATTACAGACATTTCTATAGCCACCACACCTGTGATCTTTAAGTCTGAGTGGGATACTAGTGGAAATACAGTGTCCTACAGGTGTTGAGACACGGAAGTAAGATGAAACATGTAAAAATACATGGAATAAAAACGTAGTTTCTGTACCTATTTATTAAGTTCCCCATGGGTGTTAAGGTACTATTATTTGTATAATTCAGGTTGGAAATGCAGTGTTAACTTTTAAAGTAATTTTGGGGCTGGGGTTATAGCTCAGTGGTGTAGCACCTGCCTGGCAGGCACAAGGTCCTGAGTTCAATTCTCAATACAAGAAAAAAAAAAAAAGAATAAAATTAATCTAAAAAATTTAAAAATTTCAAAGGAAGCCAAATCTACACAGCAAAAGAAATTTTGTTTCTGTTGTTGATGTAGCTTTTAATAATTTTTTTTCTGTTAAATTAGTGGTAACTCTTGTTACTGCAACTGCTAATTATCTTCAAACTGTAGACATCTTTTTAAAAAAATTTATGTATTTGGTACATACAGGCTATCACTATGCAACTTGGGCTCGTAGTGATCCTCTTGTTTCAGCTTCCCCAGCACTGGGATTACAAGTGTGTACCACCACTCCTGCCTGGTCTGGGTGGCCTGCTCAGTGCACCTGGGGGTGGGGCCCGCGCTGCATATGGTGCCAGAGATCAAACCCCTGTGCTTGCCTAAGCGGGTGCTTAGTCCGCTGAGCTATCGCACTGACCCACAAATATAATTTTTAAACTCGTAAAACATGTTGTTGTCCATCCTTCAGTGTTCAGGCCAGTGTTATCAGTATGTATTTGTGTACAGTGCAGTCTTGCTCCATTCCTCCCATCGGCAGACTTGGAGAGAAATTCTTTTTTTTTTTTTGAGACAGGGTCTCACTGTGCAGTTCAGGCTGGCTTTGAGCTCCCTTTTGTAGCCCAGGCTGGTCTCGAACTCACAACGATCCTCCTGCCTCAGCCTCCCAAGTGTTGGGATTACAGGCGTGAGCCAGCACGCCTGGCTTGGAGAGAAATTCTAACCAGGGTGTTCCCTCAATCCAGCTATAGGTGGCAGTTTGCTGGGATAGTAGTCAGTAGAGGGTTGTGACTGCTACACATGACACACTGCTGCATTTGCATCCACAGATGGGCTATGTGCTGTTAAGTGCAGATGTCTAGATAAGCAGGCATGTCTGGAGTATCAGCTCTTCTGTTATTTCTCTCCCTTGCCCTTAAACCCACTTTCTCCATTCTCTGAGGTAGAGTAGAGAAGGTCTCAGAGATCTTGGAATGGAAGCTGTGGAGTCTTAACCTGGTGAGAAGTTATTCATAGTTACCATTCTGCAAAGTTGAGAGGACTAGTATCCTGGGGTGGCCATGTTTACTGAGGGATACCCTCTCTGTGTGGGCATTCTCCAACAGGACCAGGTCCCTCATTCTGTCTTGAGGATTCTCCTTCCTGTCTGTAGCTCAAAGATAGGACTGCTGGGATCTAATTAAACCAAGTACATTCTCTCCATTTTGTTCTAGTTGGGTCCTCTCTTTCTCCATGTTGCACATAAGTGTGAAAACATAGCTGATTCCATCACCCCAACCCCACCTAGCAACTTCCTATCAACTGCACAGGGAAAGGAATCAGTGGTGCACAATAGGAGCAGGAGGTGTAGATAAACAGCTTTTAGAGATTTATGAACAAACTTGTTTGGGCTTTAGAATGTGAATTACACTGACTTAAAGTTTCTGAAAAGATTGGAAAACAGTGTTAGCTGATATTGGGAAATGTTGACACAAACTACACAAAATAGCTAGTCATAAACTCATTAGCATTTGGCACTTGGATGATCTTTTCTCTGCAAAGCCATTTTACCTGCCACATGTGGGCATTACTTGATGTCTCATAAAGTTTGCATTCTTGAGAAGCTACTGAGATGGGAAGGCAGAAAACATAGCAGAGGTAAAACTTCATCCTGAATAATCCACAAACTAGGTCCTTCACACACAGTTGATGGAAGAGCTGACTGCCCTGCCCATCATGTGAGAGGAGAGGGTTCTGGACAGAGCAGGCACCAGCACTGAGCACTGAGGAGGTACACTTGTGCTAGTCCCAGTAGTATGCACAGTTAATACAGTATTTCTTTTATTGTGTTGTTTCATTTATAAGCTATCCATGTTTCCTAAAACATTCTAATGATTTCATTAATGAGGTGCTTTCTGAATTACTAACATACAAAGCAACTAAGTACAAATTTATTTCAGAATGAAATTATGCTGAGTAATTTTTAAATAAATTACTTGAAAAATTGAAACTCTTAAGAGTGCTTCTTTTGTTAATACATGACCCATGGTCCAGTTTGCAGTATTGAGTGGTATTTCATGAGGGGATTGCAGGGTGCTGAGGAGATTATACATCATTGGGGACCAGTGATGTCACACCCAACCTTAAGTATAGTATTACTACATAGTGATTTATATGTATCCAAGCTAGATATTTCAAGCTAGCTACGTTTATAAAACATGCTTTTAAATTTAAATGTGTTGAGCAGCATAAAAGATATTTCTGTTTAGATAAGGTCAGTGCTAGATCAAGATGAGGTGACAGAGTTAGTGGTGCTATTTTGTTGAGTGTTAACTGGAGATTTTAGAGGGACAGTGGGAGAATTAAACACGATAGTACTTTTATTCTATAGAAATTACTCTTTTCAATTTAAAGATTGAGAACCTCGACCCCCGAGGAATTCAGCTCTCAGCTCTCTTCATGAGCGGAGTAGACATGGCATTGTTTGCCAACGACGCATGTGGACAGCCCATCCCCTGGGAACACTGTTGTCCTTGGATGTATTTTGATGGGAAGCTCTTCCAGTCCAAACTCCTTAAAGCTAGCCGGGAAAAGACCCCACTCATCGACCTCTGTGATGGTCAGGTATGTAGAATGGTGGGGTGGCCACCTCTGACTGTGCTGAAATAGGTCTCGTGGGCTACCTTTGTCTAGTGCTCTTTCTGAAATTTGTGAGAAGACCCAGGCTGGTGGAATCATATTGTCAAATGACCCTCGGTGAGCTCCACTCATGACAGACCATGGGATCTCTTTGCTTATGGTAGTTAGGTTCTAAAATTATCCTTAAACACTGGGATAGCATGAACTGTTCTTTCTTGTAAATTCGAGTGGATTTCTGCTCACAGATCCCTCATTTAAATGTGTCTTGCTCATTTGTGAGCATTGAGTTTACTCCCAAAAGCACAGAACTATTGAAGGAATCTTCTCCACAAGGCACATCCTGTGCTCACAGACACTGGGCAGCACTTAATGTAAACAGTGAAATCATCAACAACATGGACATTTGTTTGTAGTATGAACTAAAGTGGGCAGCCTGATGTTGTTTGGTTTGTGTGTTATCCCCTCCTCTGCTCTATCCAGGTCTATAAATGGCCAGGAAAATGTCCGAATATTGCTTTGTTGGTTACAGATGAATGCCAGAAGAGAGTGTGCAGATATGGAACTTCTGCCGTGTTTGATATTTTAACAGTGCTCATTTAAGTTGAATAACCCTTTCACCTGCTATTTCCTTTGCTAGGCTGAGCAGGCTGCCAAGGTGGAGAAGATGCGGCAGAGTGTCCTGGAGGGGCTGAACTTCTCCAGACAGAACCACCCGCTCCCCTTCCCGCCACCTCCTGCTCTGCCCTTCTATCCTGCCTCTGTGTACCCTCGGCACTTTGGGCCTGTCCCACCCTCTCAGGGCAGGGGCCGAGGCTTTGCAGGTAAGTCACATGATGGGCTTCATGAAGATGGGAGCACACTATGCAGTCCTCCTAGGAGCCAGGAGCCATAGCTTGCTGAGCTGAGACCACATAGCTGGGGGTCTGAGAAATGTCATAGCAGCAGTACTTCAGATTAGCAGAGTCTACTAGATCTCAGAGGAAGAGAAAGATTGTCACCAACACGGATGCAGAGGCTGAAGTGTAAAAATCTATCAATACAGCTCACAACTCTGCTTGTTTTTACTTTTATGTTTTCTCATGTGGAAAATAATTCAAGCCAGGGCCAGAGAGAACTATCTTCCAGATGTGTCTCTCAGGGCTTACTGGAGGCCCAAACCAGAGCTTTGTTCAATATCCTGCTACAGGGAGGGTGGCCTGGCATGCTAGACCCTGGGGATAAAGGGTACAGAACAATGAGGTAGCAAGAGAGAACCTTCCCCATCAGCTGACAGAGATAGGGTTTCTCTGCCTGGTCTTATACCTAGCAGGCCCCCTGGAGTTCTATCCCTCATGCTTCTCCCCTGTCTTTCTGCCCTGGGTCCCACAGGAGTCTGTGGCTTTGGAGGCCCCTATGGGGAAACGGTAGCAACAGGCCCTTACCGTGCCTTCCGGGTGGCAGCAGCATCGGGACACTGCGGAGCCTTCTCAGGCAGTGACAGCAGCAGGACTAGCAAGTCCCAGGGCGGTAATTATACTCACACCCCTCCCAGACTTTTGCCTGCAGTACTTCCTCAGCTTCAGAACCTGGCATCTTCCTTCCTTCCTTCCTGGACTGTCTTTGTGAGCTCTCTCCAGCATAATACCTTTCTTGTGGGCCCCTGACCTACTTTGCCTTTCTGCCTTTGGGGCTCTCAGAGGCTCTGTGGTAGCTATCTTTTCAGGGTAGAACACTGAGTGTCCATGTAGAGCAGAGCCCTCTGTGCACTTGGTGATCTTCCCACAGCTTATACTCTTTGGCTGAGCTGCTGGCTGGCTCAGTGGCACCTCTCCCAAGTAGCTTTCTTTTTAGTAAAGTTACTCAGGTTTGTGTAGAAGATGCTAGTGGGTACAGAACTCCTGGCATAAAAAGCTTATTGTGTTTTTTTTCCCCATAGAAATATTTTTTAAGAAATGATCTAGGCACATACCTATGATCCCAGCACTCAGGCAGGAGGATTGCTAGGAATTCAAGACTACCCTTGGCTATGTAGTGAGTTCAAGGCCAATATGAAATATATAAGGATATGTTGTCTCAAAAAAAAAAGAAAAAATATAGAAAAGAAAGAAAGGAAGACAAAACAAGAAAGAAAAAGAAAACCTTAACTTCCCATCGTGTCTTTTTCATTAGTCTAGAGAAGAGAGTCTTGATATTTACTTTGGAAGTATTATAATGTTACTGTTGTTTGAGGCTTGTGACTTACAGTTCTGTTCTCATCCCACATTTGGGCATGCAGGTCTAAATTTGGGCAGCAGTCACATTGCAGGACTGTCTTGACACATTTAGAGTAATGCTTAGAGAGGCAAGCCCTTCTTCTACCCTAGTAGGAGACTTTGGGTCCAGCAGGGAAATAGCATGTGTGCCACTCATCTAGAGCCACCACGGGCCCCTCCCTCTGTCACACAGCCTCCAGTAGGGCTTTGCTGCTCCACAGATGTAACTCCTGCAGCTTGTAGTCCTGCATTATCTGGTGCTTGACATTCCTTGGAGGGGTCTGGACACTACTAGCCCTGGCCTGTGATTGAGGAGAGATAGGAGAGGTGACACTGGATAGTGCAGGGTACAGAGGGCACCAGGAATTGGCTTCCTCACTTTCCTGTCAGTGTGTCAGAAGTTCAGACCTGTGCTTTCCTGTCTGGTGACCACACACCACTGTGCATTGTAGCAGTGTCTGGGAAGTACACATGCACATTGCACGTGAGAGCCAGCAAACAGGTGTAAAGTAGCTCATTGATGTTATCTTGACTACACATTCAAGTAGTATTATTTGGGAGATACTGGGTGAAATAAAATACATTGTTGAGGTTATTTCATCTTTTTCTCAGGACTTTTATCATATAACTCTGAGAATACCTAAAGAGTGTCAAAGATTTCTGCTGGGTGGGGGGCATGCAGTCCCTGTGATGGCCATGGGCGCCAACACTGTGATAGTGGAGAGTTTATGATCATCTGTGCCCCCAGCAGCCAACAAGATACTCAGAGCTTTGTTTTATTAGAAGTTTTGCTGTTGTTTAAGAATCTGAGACTTTTCCAAATGGGAAAACTTTTTTAAAATATGCAAGCTGCCCAAAATCAGGGAAATTGATGAAGAGTGATGATATAAGACTGCTGAAGGAAATTCTGACTGAACAATACAAGAGCTATACAATATGTGTATTATTTTCTGTAATGTTTGGCTAAGGAAATTAAATTTGAAAGTACCTACCTCCAGAAAAAAATACACCAAGTGTGCAGTTCCATCTGTGAGGACCCTTGAATCTGTCTTTAAAGCAGTTTGCACATTTGAGTATAGAGCCTAAATTAACCTAGATTAGTTGTTGCAGGTTCTCAGACAGTTGTGTAAACCAAGCAACATGCACAGAGACACACCACAGAAGATTTAAAAGGAGGGATAAAGGGCTTCTTACTAAATAGAAACCCACAGTGCAAAGAAGTTACTTGTTTGCTTCTCTTTATTGGTTTTAATTTTGTGATTGTAAAGATTTTGTCTTCTCATGATTTTTTTTTTTTTTTTTTTTTTTTTTGGTGTGTGTGTATACAGGAGTCCAACCTATACCTTCTCAGGGAGGGAAACTAGAAATTGCTGGCACTGTGGTTGGCCACTGGGCTGGAAGCAGGCGGGGCCGTGGGGGCCGAGGCCCCTTCCCACTGCAGGTGGTCTCTGTAGGAGGACCTGCAAGAGGGTAAGTGCACATCACAGGCTGTGATGTGCTTGTTATTCCTATGCGCCTATTAGGAATGTTGTTATTTCATTAGATGCATTCTTCAACATAAATTTTAGTGCCTGAGGATTAAACCAAGGCAGCTCAGGGCTATATCCTGAGTCTTTCTAATTTTTTACTTGGATACAGGATCTCACTAAGTTGCCGCAGCTGAGCTCAAACTTGGGCACCTCTTGCCTGAGCCTCCCAAGTAGTTAGGATTACAGACATATACCACCCACCACTCCTTCCAGCTGTGACATTTTTCTAAATGGTTGTATTGGATTCCATTATACAGCATTATTATTAATTAACCACACACTATTCAGTTAGTTATTCTTAAAAAATATTTTTTAGAGTACTTTTTAAGTTGAATACCTCGGCATGAACCAGTAAAGTAAGATTGATTCTGTGGAATAAGTATGACCAAACATAATGCTTCAGAACGTAAGGTCTTATTGTAAATGCAGTTTGTAACAGGTTGAATGCTATTTGTTCAAACCGTTTTTTATTCACTTAGGCGTCCAAGAGGAGTTATTTCCACCCCTGTGATTCGAACATTTGGGAGAGGTGGAAGGTATTATGGCAGAGGTTACAAGAGCCAGGGAATAATCCAGGTAATGACCCTACCATGTGTCTTCTGTCACTTCCTGCCTTTTCCAGTGCCTTTAGTGAGACAGATGAGTGTGAGCAACCTGGCACATAGGTGCTTGCCAGATGTATATCCTGTCAAGTGCCCTAGTCGTTACTCTGTCATTTGGGCTCCTGTTCTGTCCTTTGCTGCCACCCTGTGGTCTTCAACAGTTTTTTTGTCTCATGAGAGTTAAGAGCTCAGGCTTCCTGGGACAATGCTCTGCCCAGATGGACCCAGCCAGCATTTACGTATCTGTGAGTTTGCTGGTTTCTTTTATGGAAAATGGCATTTCAAGACCACAGCCTTGGCACCAATGAGTATGTATTTTGACAGGATTGGTCATATGGATGGTTCTGTTTTGACCAATAAACATATACATGATATACAGGGCTTTCTTTTTTTTTTTTTTTTTTTTAGAACCAGGGATTGAACTCAGCTTGCCAGGCAAGCCTTTATTCTACTGAGCTATCTCTCCAGCCTGATATACAGGGTTTTTAAAGGATAAGTTCTTCATGAGTTCCTGCTATTGTTTCTAGTTTAAACAAAGGACTTGGAGCTAGGGAGATAGCTCCGTAGAATAAGTGCTTGCCTGGCAAATACAAGGACCTGAATTTAATCCTTGGTTTTACACACACACACACACACACACACACACACACACACACACACACACACACAAAAACCTCTAAGGACTTATTTTACCACCTTTTCTGTGTCAACGTGTCCTTCTCTCCTTCCCTGTTTGTGGGCTTTTCTTAATGGACAGCACTAGGGTCAGAAAGTACATATACACAAGTATACTCACATCCATAGACACATACGTACTGTGACTGCTTCCTGCTTTCAGCGAATTACTTCATGAATCTACGTCAAGAGGCTGGGGAGATAGTTCTGTGGCACAAGTGCCTGCTTGTCAAGTGCAAGGTTGTGAGTTTGAACTCCAGTCACCAAAAAAAAAAAAAAAAGAAAGAAAGAAAGAAAGAAAAAAAATCTATGTCAAATTTTCCTGTCTTTATCATTATTATTAATTATTGTTATTACCAGCTCAGCCTGCCCTGGGGGGTGGGGCTGGCATAACATGTGGTGCTGGGGATTGCACTGTGGTCCCTATGGTTCCCTGAGGTTGTCTAAGAGGTGCTTTAGATCACTGAGCCATCTCACTGACCTTTAGGAGTTTTACTCTGCCTCTGTTATAGCATCTGATGACCTTTCTACTTCCTTTTTTTGTGGGGCAGGACTAGGGTTCAAACTGACAACCTTGCACTTGCCAGGCAGGCACTTGTGCCCCAGAGCTATCTCCCCAGCTCCCCTTCTACTTTCTTGAGAATCTTGGTGCTTAGAAAGCCAAGGGTTGACTAAATTGGAATATCTTATAATGAGTCATTGCTTCATCCCAGATTGCACAAACTGACTCAGAATACCTGTTCACACTGTCACCCTCATCATTCACTGCGAACAGCCAAAAGAAAATCACACACCTGTGATCTTAGCTACTAGGAAGCAGAAGGATGGAGCTCTCTTGAACCCAGTATGACATAGTAAGATACCATTTTCTTAGAAAAAGAACAGAGGCTGAGACAGAAGCTGAGGCAGGAGGATCGATGTGAGTTCAGGACTAGCCTGGGCTACAAAAGTGAGCTAAAGGCCAGCCTGAACTGCATAAGAGACCCTGTCTCAAAAAAAAAAAAAAAAAAGAAAAGAAAAGAAAAAGAGAACAGAGAGGGCCAGTGAGATAGTTCAGCAGTCTAAAGTGCCTACTTAGGCAAGCTTAGGTGACCTTAGGGACAGTGGTTCAATCTCTGGCACCACATGCTGTGCCAGCCTCACCCTCAGGGCAGGCTGAGCTGGTCATAACATAAATAAAGTTAAAAAAAAAAAAAAAAAAAAAAAAAAAAAAAAAAAAAAAAAAAAAAAAAAAAAAAAAAAAAAAACAGAGAGAATGTATATGCCTTTATAGTCTCCTCAGCCCTCCTTCATTTTTAATAGCTATACTGCTTCTACCTGTGTTGTCTGGGCAAATGATCAGGACCTGCTATACTTTCACCTTAACAGTTTCATGAGAACCTTTGTGGTCCTACCTATGTCCTCAGCAGGCCTCATCTGTGTGTCTGTCCCAGTCTGTGAAACTATTTCCTTAGGGACTGTGTAGAGTGGGCTCATATAGGGAAACAGTATTGGTGTGAATGCGAAGCCTATTTCCTTTATCAGTAGATGCTGGTGCCCAGTGTCTCGTCAGTTACCTTATGTGGTTTTCTTTATGCATAAGCTTCTCCTTGGAGTCCCTGCAGATCTAACCTCTAGTGCCTAGTTGGGTTATGGCTTTCTGTAAAAGTTTATCGCTTTTCTTCAGGTGCTACAGGGTAGTTTGCTTTGGATTGTAGTGCTCAGTGTGGTAGACACTTCCCACATTGTAGTTTCAAATCCCTGTTTCAGACCTTCATGAGGTAGCAGTATGTGGGCTTATTACCTTTCTTTGCATTGCTTTCATCCTCCTACTGGTTCATCTATGCCACTAATTCCACGTTTGGCAGGTTCTTTTTTTTTTTTTTTTAAATATGTAGCTCACAGATGTATAGTTCATTTATTTAAAGTGTAGAATTCAGTAGTTTACTTTTGTATAGATTTTTACAGCAGTTTTAGGTTAGAGCAAATGAAAGAAGTACAGAAATTTCCCCTATAACCCTGCCTTCCATGCCACCTGCTCCCATTGGGGTTCTGTGTGTCACTGCCAATGATCCTGTCCCACACTACCACCACCCATATCCCAGAGCTTACTTTGGGGCTCATTCTTGGTGGTATGTATTCTATGGATTTTAGTACCTGTATCATGAGACATATCCGCTGCTGATATCATAGAGGCTCATTTGACTGTTCTAAAAACTCCCCATGCCCTGCCTGTTTGTTTCTTTCCTAAAATCCCTGGCAACCATTGATCTTTTTTGCTACAGATTTGACTTTTTAGAATGTGAAGTAGAGGGAGTCACACACTATGTTGTCTTTGCAGACTGTCTTTTTTGTGATGTATATTTCAAGTTCTTCCATATCTTCTGTGGATAGATAACTCATTTCCTCTTAGCTGAATAATAAACTGGATATACCAGAGTTAGTTCCATTCATCTACTTAAGGACACTTTTTTTTTTTTTTTTTTTTTTTTGCAGTACCAGGGATTGAACTCAGGACCTTACACTTGCCAGGCAAGCACTTATTTCACTGAGCTATATCCCTGACCCTTAAGGACATTCTTGATACCTTACGGTTTTAGCAATATCATTTTCCAATCAAGTTGTTTGTAATTCTGTGGCCTTTTATCTGTTCTGTAGGTTAAGCAGTTCTCACTGCTAATTTCTCAACATTCTCACTCTTAAAAAGAAAAAAGCCTTTACCCATTACAAGTCATACCCTAACCCTCTTGCCCCTGGCAGTTGATGCCAGTCATTATGTTTTGTGTCTCTAGGTTTCTCTGTTCTCTACATTCCATACACATGTATGTGTTGCCACAGTTGTCAGAACTTCATTCCTTTTTACTGGGGAATCAGGTTCCATGGCACACTAGTATCTTTTTTTAATTAATTTATTTATTTATTTTCTTGTTTCAGAACCTTTGTTTGTTTATTCACTCATTTTTATGGCCGGCTCAGCCTGCCCCGAGGGCAGGGCTGGCGCAGCATGTGGTGCGGGGGATCGAACTGCGGTCCCTGAAGCCGCCCAAGCTTTCCCAAGCTGGTGCTTTAGACCACTGAGCCATCCTGCCAGGCCCCTGCACACTAGCATCATGTGCGCATCCCTATTGGTGGATTTTGGAGTTCTTTCCACTGTTTGGCTCTGTTGAATAATGTAGCCATGGTTATCTAGCTACATGTTTTTATTGTGGATATGTTTTCAGTTCTCGCAGACATGTAGCAAGGAGTAAAGTTTTCTGCTCATGTGGTCACTGTATGACACTTTGAGAAGCCGAGAGTGTTGTGGGAGCAGCATTTCACTGTACATTCCTCCCAGTGCTGTGTGAGGGCTCAGATACTGCCACATCCTTGCCAACAGTTGGCGTGCTTTCTATCTCTCTCATTCTTGCCATCATAGTGTTCCAAAGTGGTATTGCACTGTGGTTTTGATTTTGGTTTGCATTTTCCTATTTTCATTTCATTCTGATTACTTTTTCTTCTTCAGGTATTATGGAGTTTATTTATTTTCTTTATTTTTTATTACTTTTAATAAGAAATAATATGACAGTTTCAGGGCTGGGGAGATAGCTCTGCAGCACAAGTGCCTGCTTGGCAAGTGCAAGGTTGTGAGTTCAAAGCCTGGTCCCGCAAAAAAAAAAAGAAATAATATGACAGTTTCAAATGTTAGTAGTACATTTGCAGTAATTGGTACAGTGTATATTGTTGTCCTCCTAGTAGTTAAACAGCACACGGTGTAGACTTGATAAATTTTCTAATCGTTACTAATACAGAAAATGTTTCTCTTTAAACTAAGAGAAAGAAGTTGTATATATAACCCAATGTTCCATAATTGCAGTGGGTTACTGGTGAAACTGGCAATACTGGAAGCTGTTGATTTAAGCCTTTTACCACTCAGCATACTAATCTAGCTTTATGTTTTATGCCTCATAGTTAAACTTTTCTGCTGGGTGGTGAGTCTATTTATTGTCATGTGTCTTGTTGAGTCTTCATTTCTGAAATCTTGTTTTTGTCTTCTTAGAGGTTGATTGAGCTTGATGTATGATGTCTTTTTTTGTGTATTCTGTCATTCTCTTTGCCCACTTAGAAAGGAGAGGAAGCACTGGGGGTGTCTTTTATGGACAAGTCTTTCTGAAATGCTTGTCTGTGCAGAAGTGGCTCCATTCATTTGCTCTCATTTCTGATGGCACTATATGATTTGATTCCACCATGGTGCTTCCTCTTGCACCCTTTTAGGTAGGGTTAGTTTTTGTATATATTTTCAGAAAAACCAAAGGCATGAGCAGCCTTGCTATGCTGTTGTTTTCTTCTAGGTTAAAAGCACAGTGGTTGCCTCCTACAGGTTTTTCTGGACCTTCTCTTTCCTTGCTTGTGCTGTCTCTGTCCATTCCATTTTCACCTTGCTCCCAGTACTTGCAGTGCAGAGACCTCTCCTGTTAGCTTAGTTCCCAGCAGAGATTCTGCCCAGTGGAGGAAGCTGCTTGGCTCCCTGTGCTGGGTGGTCAGAGTGTGAGAAGGAACTGCCACTGGTGTGGAGGCTCACAGCAGGAGCCAGTGTAGAGGTGTTGTGCCATCTTTTTCTGTACACAGGAAAGCATGCCATTTTTCTCAGTGTCCTGCATCATCTGTAAACACCCTGCCCTGTCATGAGGGGAGTGCACACCTGTCTTCCTGGTATTTACAGTAAGCACCCAGGAGGTGGCTCCTTTAATCCTCAGTGTTGGTTTATTGCTGAGTGTGAACTGTCTGAGAGGGTGAGTGCTAGGATTTAAAAGGGTGTAGGGAGGTTTAAAAAAATCAATATTTGTTTTCTTTCCTCTATCATCTTAATATATTTTTATATTAATTTTAGTTTAGCCTTGGGGATGTGGCTTAGTGGTAGAGTGCTTGCCAACCATGCATAAGGCTGTGGGTTCAATCTTCAGAACTGTAGAAATGAAATTCATTTTCTCAGAGTCATTGGAATTGGCCATAGCATTGACTTGGGATGCAATGTGGGTATTCCTGAACACCAGAATTGGGAGCTCTAATGAGACTGGAGGGTACTTGTTTGCTAGTGAGGGTTGTAAGCACACTCCCTATCCTGGACAGAGAGTGTGGACTTTGTCTCTAATAAGGCAGTAAACATTTGCTCAAGAAAGGAGGACTGGAAGCTGCTAGAGGACACCACAGTCTCATGATGTCAAGGGCACTGGGCAAGGAGCTGGAAGGCCTTTGAATAAGAAGCCATCTGATGTCCTTCAATTCTTACTCTGTGCCAGTGGTTCTGGAGAGTAGTCACAAAGGACATTATAATCATATATTGCTGATTGTCACAATTTGGTGCCAGTGCTACTGGCTTCTGATGGATAGGAGCCAGAAGAATTGTCGAGCACCCTGTACCACCCAGGATGGTGCTATGGCAGACGATTGTCAGGAACACAGTGTCACATGCTAAAGTATGGGGGGACCTGGTCTGTGATAAAAGCCACTGAGTATCTTTGGCTGTCTTCACCATCCTCAAAGAGAACCTGTATTTCTGAAATGTGCTGCATCAGGCTCAAGGTTCATTTTTCCCAGACAGCTATTTTTAAATCCGTTAAGAGAAAGAGGGAGACCGTTCAGAAGAAGTTTTTCATAAACTCATGTGCAGTTCTGTTTCTTGTTGAAGCTGTCTAGTGTTAACTTGTTTCTCTAGTTAGGATGAGGACCTGCATGTTCCAGGCAGATGTGGGAGACCCTGTTCATTTTGGAGGTGTAGGGGGTCAGTCTGAGTTTTAGAGTGGACTCACTGGGGAGTACTTTTACCTTCTGTGATGAGATGTTACAGGAGGGATTAGCTAGAGCTCCTGAAGCAGGGCCCTTCCTCCTCTGCAGGATAGTGACTATAAAGAAGTTGAGGGAAGGGGGCTGCAGGAGGAACTGAGACAGAAAAAACTTCATCAAATTGCTGTCACTTTCTGTTCTTCAGTCAGAGATTAGATCAACACTGGTGCAGTCTGCCGTTTGTTCAAAGCCATTTTTATCATTTATCCTTCCTCTCAAACAGGGCAGACCTCCTTATGCTGCTTCAGCAGAAGAAGTGGCCAAAGAGTTGAAGTCGAAATCTGGGGAACCGAAGTCCTCTGCAGTGTCTTCAGATGGGTCCCTGGCTGAAAACGGAGTGATGGCTGAGGAGAAGCCAGCACCCCAGATGAATGGGAATGCAGGTGACACGAGGGCTCCAAGCCACTCCGAAAGTGCCTTGAACAATGACTCTAAAACGTGCAATACAAATCCTCATTTAAATGCACTAAATACAGACAGCACCTGCCGCAGGGAGGCTGCTCTGGAGGCAGCTGTCTTAAATAAAGAAGAGTAAACTTATTTTTTATAGAGGGTGAAGGATGCTGGAAGGGTAAGGATTTAGGAATATCTGGAGAGAAAGAGAGCCTGCAGTTATGTACATTTTGTCCTTTCCGTAAGAGAAAAATGAGGACTTTGGAAATTCAGATCCCTCTTTGATATCAGAGAAACAACACATTTTTAGTTTTAACCAGTTGTAGTCAAAATGCTACAATAAAACAAAAGAGAAAGAAAATGAAGAGCATTTGACTCCCGCACTTAAAATGAAGTACACATAAAGTTTAAACTGGTTATGACAAAAGCCTATAGTTGTGTTTCTTGAAATATAAAGAAAACAAATTTTGGCAGTCTTTAAGTATATATAGCTTAAAATATAATTTTTAGCATTTGGCACCATATGTATGCCATTGTATTTGATTTTGCATTATTGTTTCACAATGAAGCTTTGTTTAAGGCTTTGATTTTTATGATTATGAAAGAAATAAGGCACAACCACAGTTTTTCTTTCTTAAATTTCATCACTGTTGATGTGGTTCTTTTGTGTTTTTTTAAAAAAAAGTGCAACTATCGAAACTAAAAAATTATAGAGTAATATTGCCGTTCTGCTGATTTTAAATATACAGTACATCATACATACTTTACAAGCAAGTTAACTGGAGATAAAGTTGAAATCATTGAAGATGCAAATGACCTTTCAAAATCAACACAATGTGTTCTGAAACTTTTTGTGACTAATACCATGCATCTGTGATCAATGAACTATGTGGTTTTGAATCAGACATAGACCATTAGTACTACTACTTGAGCTAAACTTCTGCATGGTTCATAATTTTTAAAGTGTGTAGTTAATATTATGCATGTTATTGTCCTTTCTTCCATTCTTACCAGTATGTGCCCATTTGCAAAACAAAAATGCTAATAATCAGTAATAGTCCTATAAAAATGTTAACTCTGTTTAGTCATTGATCTTGCTCTAACCTTAAAATTTTGTGATTATTGATCTCTGTTGCATTTATTCTAAAACCCCCCAAAATTATCTAGCCGTTTCAAATATCAACATCACCCTGGTGTATTCACTGCTGTAATGCATTATTGTTCTTTGTTGCTGTTTTATGCCTTCATATTAGCAAAATATGAAAATCTGTGAAGAAAAAAAAACCCTTTGATCTTAAAAAATATTCTCCCCCCCCTTCTGTAGCAGGAAACAAATTGCTTGTTCTTGAGAACTTTCCCATCAAGAATTTAGTAGAAGCAGGTATACTTCTATCATTTTGATGTTTTTGTTAATGTTTCCAAACAATGTACTTTGAAATCAGAATCACTTCTTATCGTTTTCATATACTTCTGATGCTCTTCATCACATTAGTGATCAGAAATGAGGTGTAATTCCCCAAGCCCCTGCCCGCAAGAGCTAAGTAGGATCTTACTGTAAGTTGAAGGGAGTTCTGCCCTAACTCATGGATTGTGAAGAATGAACTGCTGTTGGGTCTGATTGACTGTCGATGGATTGTGGTGTGGTGTATCTGGAGGCTATTGAATGCAACTTACAATGCTTAATAAAAATCTTTATTCTTTTAGTATAAAGTATGGTGTGGCCTTTAAATTATCATTTATGAAATAATAAATTTTATAGTTTTTTAAAATTATGGCGATCTTCCTGCCTCATTGTCCAAAGTGCGCAGCGCACAGTAGACTTTTTTAAAGCTCTGGATAGATTGTATTTTTTTGGTATACTTACTAAAACTGAAGTTACAGAGATTTTTTTTTTTTTGTGTGTGTGTGGTACTGGGGGTTGAACTCAGGACCCTAAGCTTGTCAGGCAAGCGCATACTCAGTACAGAGTTCTCTCCCTGGCCCTGTGGTGCATTTGACTTGCAGCCTGGCCAGCGACCCAGCCTAGAGGGAAACCGCGGGTTTGGAAGTGGGGCTCGTGCGGCGGGGCGGGGCGGGGCGGGGCGGGGCGTCGCTAGTTTTGCCCGCCCCTCAGTCTGAGTGCGCGCGCAGTCTCGGGCGGTGCCAGCTAGGCCGGGGCCGGAGGGTCGCTGAGTGGTGGGCTGCACGTTCCTGCCGTCTTATTTGTACCCTGTGGCCTAGCTGCGTACTTCGGACTCGATTGGGCAGGTTTGCCCAGGCCGACCCCGGCGTCGAGGAAGACTTCCGCAACCTCAAGCAATGTCGGGCCTGAGCTGGGCGAGCCTTCCGCCGGCCTCTTTGCGAGCTCCCCTCCTGCCGCTGCTGTGCGCAGCTGGGATGAATTGAATCCCGTTTTCTACAAGATTTAACCCCCAGGTTTTGGAAGGGATAAAGCAACCTCGCTCCTGTCCCCGCTTTCCTCAGATCTCCAGTATATCTGGGACCCGGCTTGTGCTCCTCCGCCCTTTTCCGCTGCCGTGCAGCTCCAGCCGCCAGCTCACCAGGAACGCTCACGGAAACCACTGTTTGGGGCAGTCTAGGCTGTGCCGAGCAAGTTGGAGCACTCACCGCCCAATTCCTGTCACAGAAAGGCTCTGGAGGCAGACTTGTCAGTCTCACAAGCCTCAGGCAGCCCGTGTTGACAGTGCCTCCCCAGCGACAGCCCAAACCTCGCCATTTCTGAATCCCTTGTAGGCTCAGCTCCACCCCCACTCGAGCAAAACAAGTGGCTGCAACAGACAGCTGGCAGAGGATTCTGGGGACAGAGGACAGCACAGTAGTCCCACTGAAAGAAAGGGAGTCCTCTCCCCTATGTCCCCTCTGTGGCAATCAGGTGCACCCACCCTCCAGCAGGTCTTACAGCTTTTAAGACAGTACCAAGTGCTCTAAGCCCTAAGGGATCTCTCCATGTTTCCAAATCAATGGCAGGGGAAGGGAGAAGGTCTTGGGGACTCCACTACTGGAAGTTGACCAGAGACACACTGGCCACTCCTACAGTAGAACAGCAGGGGGAAAGGCAAAGCCCACTGCTGATTTGGCTGGAGGAACCACCACAGAAGCAGGCTGCATGTGGCACTGACCAGGACTCAAGACTGACTCTGACGCTAGTCACAGACTCCTAGGTGCCATTTTTTTTTTTTTTTTTTTTTCCTTTTCAAAAAAAAGTTTCGGGGGCCTGGCGGGATGGCTCAGTGGCCCGGAGCGCCTGCTTGGGAAAGCTTGGGCGGCTTCAGGGACCGCGGTTCGATCCCCGGCACCACATGCTGCACCAGCCCTGCTCTCATGGCAAGCTGGGCCAGCCATGGAAATGGGTGAATAGACAAACAAGGGGTCTGAAACAAGGAAAAAAAAAAATTAAAAAAAAAAAGTTTCGATTTGTTTTAAAAGTATATATGTTTAGGGGCCAGTGAGATAGCTCAGCGGTTTAGAGCACCAGCCTAGGCAACCGCAGAGACCACAGTTCGTTCCCCCTGGTACCCCATTCTGTGCCAGCCTCCTCCCTCCCCAGGGCAGGCTGAGCCAGCCATAACAAAGTTTTTTTTAAAAGTACATATGTTTATCATGCCAAATTTAAAAAAAAAGGAAAAGCAAAACCACCAACTACCCTTCCCTAGAGACATCTATTAAATTGCAATTTCAATGCAATTTATATATATATATTTTTTAAATTTTATTTATTTTTTATATAAACTTTATGTTATGGATGACTTAGCTTCCCCTGGGGGTGGGCCTGGCGCAGCATGTGGTGCTGGGGATGGAACCATGGTCCCTGTGGTAGCCTAAACAAGGCTCTTCAGACCGCTGAGTTATCTTGCCAGCCCCTTCAATGCAATTTATAATTTGTCTTTTTTCTACAGAAAATAATGATGCTGCTCATACATATTTTGTAGTGTTTCCCATCTAGCATTTTGTGATGATGGCTACCCTACAATGGATTTCCTGTCTTTTATCAGCCAGTACATTACAGATAGACATTTCATTTCATTATCCTTCAACAGGTTCCTAAGGAAGATGTATCAGGCCCAGTAGTTTGAGGACCCTCCTCTGTGATAATTATATTTGAATGGGGGAATGATATGCATGTACAGTTAAGACTGCTTCACTCCTATGTTCTTATAATGAAGTACTGTGGTATGACAAGGTCAAGTTGGAGTGGGGTGGTCCCTAATCCTACATAGTTTAAAAGGTGAAACTTGGACACAGAGACACATAAACAACATAGGAGTTGACTGCCATAGGCCAAGGAACTACCAAAAGGTAGAAGCCTAGACAGATTTTTTTTCCCTAGTGCCTTGCGGGGACCTGCAGAAATCTTCATCTCGAGTTCTGGTCTCTACAGCATCTGCATCCAAGGTACTAAGTCTGTGTCCACAGCCTTGGACTCTCATATACCTGCTTGTCAGAGGCCGGCAAGATAGCTCAGTGGTCTAAAGCCCTTGCTTAGGCAAGTTTAAGCAACTGTAGGGACCACAGTTCAAACTCCAGCACCACATGCTGTGCCAGCCCACCCCCAGGGCAAGCTGAGCTGGCCATAATAAATAAATAAATAAATAAATAAATAAATAAATAAATAAATAAATAAATAAATAAAATACCTGCCTGTCACTAGCACCTATGTCTGACTCCTGTTGGAGCCACCTCCCTTGCTACTCCACCCCACCCCACCCCCGACCCCTGGGGGTACAATGTGACTCTTTGCCAAAGGCTATACTCATTTTTTTCCTTGACTCCCACAAATGGAAATAGCTCAGGGTGAGCAGCATTTTGTACAGAATGAACCTGCCTGAGGAGCAAGACTATTGTTGGTCCTGCCTCTCCACTAAGTGCAGGTCAGATTTCAGACTGAGGCACTTAACCAAGTGGCCATGGTGAACCCTACCCAAGTGTCCCCAAGCTGATGCACCCTGAAAGAAAGTTCCCTGAGGGACAGGATAAGCATCTGGGTGTTCATCTACTGGCTAGTCAGTCTAGGACAGTTTCCAGGGGACAAGGCTATGGCTGCTGCTGAGGGTACAGCCATAAGAAAGGTATCCCCCTTGGGGCTGCAGAACTTCACCTGAGTGGGGAAGGGCAGTCATGTGAAAAAAACATACAAGGAATCCATATAAATATGCAACAGTGGTACAAAGTTCTGTGAAAGAGAAAAGCCAACCAAAAGAGAAACTTAACCTGAGAGGGTTAGATGAAAGGCATCAGAGATGCCTATAAGGTAGTAATGTCAACCTTTCAGAACTTTCTATGATAACAGCCAGCCAGCTATAGCATGCTGCCATAGGTGTGCCACCACTGCTCTAAGGGATGGCTTCGAAGACAGGTGGGAATCACCCAAACAGAGCACCAAGTATCACATTCACACACACACATACACACAACCTGTTAGAACTAATATATGAATTAAGTGAGGAGTAGGATACAAAATCAGCAATAAAAATCAGGCATGTTTCTATATAGTAACAGCAATCTAAAAAGAAAATTAGGAAAATAGTTCTATTTAAAACAGCATTAAACTTTTTCCATAAAGTTAATGAAAGACCCAAAATCTACTCTAAAGTTGCCAAATGTTGCTGAAAGCAATTAAAGGCTGCAAGAATATTATGTAAGATAGACAGATAGAACTAAAATTTTTTTTTTGTGTGTGTGTGTGTGTTTTTGAGACAGGGTCTCACTATGCAGTTCAGGCTAGCCTTGAGCTCACTTTTGTAGCCCAAGCTGGTCTCGAACTCGCACCGATCCTCCTGCCTCAGCCTCCCGAGTACTGGGATTACATAAAATATTGTACTGGACAAACACAAAAAACCTACAGCTAACATTCGTGGATTATTTTAGCTAGTATGAACAACTTATTTTATTTATTTATTTATTTATTCTTGTTTCAGAACCTTTATTTCTTTATTCACTCATTTTTTTTATGGCCGGCTCAGCCCGCCCTGAGGGCAGGCACAGCATGTGGTGCCGGGGATCAAACCACGGTCCCTGAAACCGCCCAAGCTTTCCCAAGCAGGCGCTTTAGACCACTGAGCCAACCCGCCAGCCCCCTGAACAACTTATTTTTGAGTGACTTTAATAATAAACATACATCATAAAGAAAAGTGCACTGGCAAGCAAAGGTATTAAGAAAATACTATGATGACTCACTTGATGCATATGCTATGACTGAACTGTATAATATATTGAATGACTTAGGGTAAATGACCTTTTATTGTATAAAATGTATTGCATAATAATTATATTTATCATTTTCCTGTCACTAGGAAAGAAAAAGAACCATACATTTGCAATTTAAAGGCAAACAGGCCAGTGAGATAGCTCAACAGACTAAGTGCCTGCTTAGGCAAGTGCATGGAGGGGGGTTTGATCCCTGGCACCACATGCTGTGCCAGCCCCACTTCTGTGTGTGCTGAGCCAGTCACCTAAACCAGGCTTGGGTCTGAGAGACAACAGTCCTCATAGGGACTGTCTTTAATTTTTCTAACTTACTGGGCTATTGTCTGAAAGGGAATTTGACAGTAATTACTTAAGACTTTTTAGGAAAGTAATCCTATAAACCCAGCACTGGCAAGGTTGAACACAGCAGCATCACTATGAATCTGAACCATGTAATATGATACTGAGCCAAATATATATATATATATGTGGTTCAGTCCATAGTTTGTAGGCTGAAAGGCAGAAATGTCATGATGGAAGGGCTTGAAGAATACATCTGCTCATATTGTGTTGGCAAGGAAGCAGAGACAGCAGGAAGGAGTTGGGATCACAACTACCAGCACTCTTCCTGGTCAGGTTGCTGGTGACCAACCTCTTCTGAGCAGACCTCATTGCTAATAGCACCGTGAGCTATGAACTCATTAGTAAGGGAGTAATCAACCCACTGGTGACTGTAAGGATGCCATGATCCAATCACTGACTGAGTACACTCAACATTTGGAAAAATTTTTCTAATTAACCCATAATATTAAAATCATCTGATTTAATCTTAATGTTTTATGAAAAAATGAAATGATTTACTTAATCAAAAGTAACAGTGGGGAGGGGCTGGCAAGATGGTTCTTGGTTCAGCTGTCTAATGAGCCTGCTTAGGAAAGCTTAGGCAACTGCAGGGACCACGGTTTGATTCCTGGCACCACATGCTGCATCAGCCCCTCCCTGTCAAGGCAGGCTGAGCCGGCCATAATACAAGAGAAAACAAAAAAAAACAAAACAAAACAAAAAACCAAAGAAACAGTGGTGATGCTCATATGAATAACTACCAATGAATGGTGCTGAAAAGAAATTATTTTTAAGAAATATTACTATTTGTGTACCAGAAGGAATGAAAACTATCAAATAGCAGATGAATAAAAAAAAATTGATACATACAGAAAAAAAAAAAGAATAAATGGAGCTACTCTGTGTTCGTAGATTAGAAGACAGTATTGTTATATAGTTAATTACCTGAAAGCAACCTATGGATTTATTAAA
>PVJA010013621.1:0-41271 GCA_004027025.1 Myocastor coypus | reverse complement strand
TGAGCTAAATAAACCTTTCCTTCCTTAATTCTAGGGCCAGGTACTTGTCCGAACAATGAGGAAACTGTTAACTGAGACAGAAATCGCCATTTCTCTGAGCTAGTGCAGGACTTGGCCTGCCCAGGCAGTCTGTGACACGAGGAGTGGCGCGAGGCTTTGGATCTTATCTCCTCACAGGTGGCTGCCCAGGGATCCTGTAACCATGGGATGAGTTGCTACCCTGCATGTCTTCCCGATGACACATCCCTGTTCCTCTCCATGCCCTGGGTTCCAAGTGTTGCTTCTTTTGCAGTGTTATTCTTGCTTTTTTGCATGGGAAGATTACGATGTTTAATTTCTTTTGGCTTAAGTATGGCACTTTTACTGTGATTTATTATTTTCATTAAAATTTAATGAAATTTAAAGAACTTATCGCCCTAACGTCATCCTTAGGCCATTCAGTGCTTTCCCAGAACAGATGACATTGTCCTGCTCATTGAGGTCGCCCTTCGCCTCTGGTGGGGCACCTGAGCTTCTCCTTGTACACCCACCACTCTTTTCATGTTAGGGTCATTTCTGAGTATTCCATCTCCTTCCTTACTGGGGCAGAGGAGCTTTCTCCTGCTGTTGCTTTCACTGGCTGATTCTCGTGTGGGTAAAATGTAGCTCATTTCTGGAGGGGAATTTTCATCCTGCTGCCATATGGGATTCTCCATCATTTTCTGAGTATCCTTGCTACTGCCGAGGACTTCCCAGATGCATGTACCATCACCTCAGAGGTGGAAAGTTTCCTCTGCATCTCCCTGGCTTCCCTTGCCTGGCTGCACTGACCAGTGCACCTGGGGCAAAGTCCAGCAGTAGTGGTTAATGGGCTCCCTGCCTCCTTTGTGATTTTAGTGTTTATCCCATAAATAAGAACCTGGCTTTAAGATGGAAGAATACATATTTTAACATTGTGATGACAGCACTCATTGCTGCTTTTGCATCTTGACAGTCTTCTACATCATCTTTAGAAGTACTCATGTCTTCTCTTTGCACATGTTCACATGCTGAATGACATTAACAGATCACCAAGATTGAACTAACCTTGCATTTCTGGAATAAATTCCACTTGGTTATATAGTAGAATTTTTTTTTTTCTGACACTGAGGCTTAATTCAAGACCATTTGCACTGACCTTCATACCCAGCCTTTTTAAAATTTTTGAAAGTTTTGAGATAAGAAACTCAATAATTGACTAGTTGCCAGGTTGGACTTGAACTTGCAATCCTCCTGTCTGAACTTCTCAAACTGTTTGGATACAAATATGTACCACTACACCCTGCTATGTCGAATATTTTATTAAAATGGTATTGAATCTTGCTTACCAATGTTTTATTTAGCATTTTGCACCCAATTACATTAATGTGTAGGGGATTTTTATTTTTCTTTATCAGTTGAAGTGCTTTATTCTTTTTTTTTTTTCTTGAGCAACAAGACTGTTTATTGTTATGCAATGGTTGTCACCGTTAGCATTTCCTGGAATTGATAATATAGTGGGGGGTGTGAGACTTTTCATTAGAGAACTTTTATAAGGGATAAGGCTTTGCTGTCTAATAAGTCTGGGTTCAAATTATAATTGAACTATTTCCTTACAATTTGTCTATGGGGAGAATTATTGTGCCTCTCTGAGTTTCCATTTCTCTTTTCTTTCTTTCTTTCTTTTTTTTTTTTGAGAGTTTCAAGACACATTAATAATATATTCCCAATAATTGATACAATGCGTATTGTTGTCCTCACTGTATTTATACAGAGACCAGGGTGTAGACATGATAAATTTTCTAATGGTTATTAGTACAATAGATTTCTTCCCTTTGATCTAAGAGAAGGTAGTTGTATACATATTCAAATGTTCCATAATTGCAGTGAGTTACTGGCAAAACTGGCAATGCTGGAAGCTATTGATTAGAGCCTTTTACAGCTCAGCATACTAAACTACTTTTACATTTTATGCGTCATGTTTAAACTTTTCTGCTGGGTGGTGTTATGGTTTATGTCTAGTTGTCCCTCCAAAGCCTCATGCAATCATGGGGAGTGGCTTCTATAGACTGAGACTTGACTCATGATCCCTGGGATTGTGTTTTAGTACTGATGGGATTATCAGTCTGAGTAAGGCTGAGACTATGGGTGTGGTCTAGGGTGGATATCCTAAGGCGGAGAGCCTGAATGTAATATAAAAAGCAACAGAGAGACAGACTCAAGCTGTTGCTGCTGCTCTCTGCCCTGATTGATTGGCTGCTTCTGCCACCATTTTGCTGCTATTCTGCCGCCATGTACTGGATGCTCTCCGCCCTGCTCCACTCAACGTTGGGCCAGCCAAATATGGACTGAAACCTCTATGAACTGTGAGCTAAATAAACCTTTCCTTCCTTCATATTGAGTGTTGGGTATTTGTCCCAGCAACGAATAAAAAGTAACTAAGACAGGTGGTTAAGGGCAAGTTAAAGCAAGACCTGCATAACAAAACATGTAGATTTTGTACCTCCTAAGGTCAGCCAAGTCCCCTCAGGATTTACTTTGGAACCATGTACAGTGCTTTGTAGAACTGTTGTCAGTGTCAGCTGTCTGGATGAGTCACAGCCATTGCTTGACCAGTTTGCTCTCTGTGAAAGCCTGAGAGAATGTTTTCTCTCTAGGTGGCTCTCCTTAGGCACACTATATACTTTCAGTCTCTTTCTTCTGTGTTCCTTTAAGAAGGGCTTTATTCTTGCTTTATAAAAATTACCACTTTCTTTTCTTCTTTGATCCTCCAGGGCAATTTGCAGTCCTGGAGCCACCTTAACTTGCCAGGCTAGTTACAAGCCCTGCCAAGGCACCTCAGCCTGCTGCTTTCCTGAGCAGCAACCCCTTCCAACTATTTAGGGAACTTGATCTGAGTAGGGTTTTCATCAAACGGGTCAGTTTTGCTCACTTTCAGCTGTATTTCCCTGGACATTTATTCACACCCACAGTTTTTACTGTTACCTGCATAGACTCCTTCAGATTATCTCATGACCTCTAAAATTTTGTCTCAGGGTTATGACCCCCTTATCTCTTCTCACTTTCTGACTGCTTTTACTTTCTTAATTAAGTGAGCTTGGGCTTCTTATAACTTCTCCCCTAAACCCAGTATTTGGCTCTCTTAACTCTGCTATCTGCCATTCTCTTCCCTTTTCATATCTGCTTTTGTCAACAATATTTTTTTTCTTTAAGCTACTTGATGGTTTACTTGTTTGCTCTTTTTCTTGCTTTTACATCTGGTTAATTCTTCTATTCAATCTTTATATTTTACCAAAAAGTGTTTAATGTTATTCTTCTTTAAAATGTATGCTATAAAGTTCTCATTTATGATATTTGAATTAGCCACTATATCCAGAAATACTGTCACTGTAGTTTGAGTTTCCTTTTTTAAAAGTTTTCTAACAAGAATGTGTTTGAAGTTCCAAGCAGCAGGGCCTCTCCATTTTGTTAGTAATTTCTAGTTGTACCACACTAAGATCACAATGCACTATTTATTATATTTCCACTTTATGATAGTCACTCTTGGTGACCAAGCACATCATCAGTTTTGTGACTGCCCTATGAGCACGTGTAAAGAGAATGCAGCTCCTCACACCCAGGAGTCTAGGGTACGTGCAATGTGCTTAGACCTTCCCTCCTTGGTCACGTGGCTTGCTCACCTCACTCCTGCCTTACTTCATGTCCGTTCATCTTTTAGTGAGAGCAGTGCATTAAATTCTCCTGTGAAAATGCTTTTCTGTAAATGGCCCTGTGCCTTCTGTCCTTTCTGCTCAGGCACGTTATTTCTATTCCTTGGTGTGCAGATTTTGCTGAGTGTTGATCTTGCGTGGACATTTGTGCTTGGCAACAAAACGTGCCTTTCTGGGCCACATTTAGCACTATAAGAATGGATTTACTTACCGCAGGACCAGGATCACTGCCTCTGGTTTCTTTTTGTTTTTCAGCAATCTCATAATCTTTGCCTATTTCTCCATTACCTTTTCAGCTCACTGTCCACAATTCCATTTTAATTCATTTGCTTTCTCTTCCACTACCTCACTGTGGTTACATACACATAAGAGAATTTCTCAGCATAGCCAATTTAACTGTGCAGTTTTGCAGTGTACAGCAAGACATGGGTCACATGGCAATCATGCCTGTCACACGGCACTCCACACCCGTTGCACACTCCTTTCCCAACCTGCCCTCCTACCCACTGGCAACCACCAGGAGCAGCTATGCTAGCATGACCCCTCTGGACACCTCATATAACTGACAGTATTTGTTCTGTGGCTTATTTCAATATTCAACTTCCTCAAGGTTCTGTGCATAACAGTTTCCTTGCTCCTAAGGCTGAGTGGCCTGCAAGTCACACAACTCACACAGAAAACACATCCAAATTCTTGGAGAACATCTAAAAGTCACCAGAACAACCAACCCAAGGCAGAGTGGGCAAAGGACTCAAGTTGACTTCCTCCAGAGAAAACATGCTACTGGTAACCAGTGCAAGAAAAGGTCTTCAGTGTCGCTATTGACTAGAAAAACACATGCAAGGAAATAGCAGCACACAGAAGGGCAGCTACTGTAAAATTAATGAGTAGCAGCAAACATTAGGGAGCAGGTGGAGCAACAAGAAACTGAGAGCATGGTGTGGAGCATTCTGCAGCCCCAGTGGGGATGTCGTGGAGCTCCTCACAGCTAAAGACAGCTCACTCTGGGCCCTGGCCATTCTGCTTGGGTGTGGACCATGGGTGCAGAGTGCAGCATATGTGCATGCGTGTTGACAGCAGCGCACTCACAAGAGCTAGGGCAGGGCAGCAGCTCCTATGCCTCACAGGCCAGCGGGTGGGCACCCTGCAGGAGTGACTCTGGCTGCTTCTCGCCACTCGGCACTATCCTGCACGTGTATCTTGGATCTTACCTTCTGTACTGGTTGATATATTGTGCCAACTTGAGAAGTTTAGAATTTTAATTAAGTGACTAGGTGGAGAGCGAGGATTCTTAGTTTGAAACACCCTCATCCTGTAGGAGAGGAGAGCACCAACATTGTGTGAGTTCGACACCCACACCTCAGGGTAGCCTGTTTATAAGGAGAGGAGAGAGGCTTGCTGGAAGCCACAGGTGCTGCCCCTCCCTTTGCTCTCCACTGTTTTCCACAGCCAGGTGTAGCTGCCCTCTGCATGCACCACTCTGCCTTGGGGCCGGCAGAGTATGAACTGAAACCTCCACAAACTGTGAGCTAAATAAACCTTTCCTTTCTTCATTTTGGGTGCTGGGTATTTTGTCCCAGCCACAGGTCAAGAGTAACTGAGACACTTTCTAAAGAAAGTTCCTTTTTTTTTCACCATTGCAAGTTAACACAGGCCCTTTGCACTGAGCTGCACCATCGTCCTTTTGTAAACTGTTATTTCGAGACAGTCTTGCTAAGTTGCCCAGGCTGAGCACAAAATTGGAACCCTCCTGCATCAGCCTCTGAGGGTGCTGTGATTACACGCATGTAGCCCCAGCATGCACACTCAAAAATGTTGCTGTAATTAGTTGAACTCATGCAGGTCCCTGATGTGACAGACAGCGGCTGCGGTTCTGCCATGGCATTTCCACATGTGCACTGTGTTATGTCTGCTGTGTATTTTATGAAGCAGGCATTCCTTTCCTTAAATTCGAAAATGTTTGGCTATTGAGGAAGTTTCTCTCACTAGCATAGTCACTGCCCTTCCCCTCACAGGTTTCTGCTCCTGACCTGCTTTCCTCTGACCACAGGTGGCTGAGTTGGTTGAATTGTCAGGCCATATGCAGATCCTGGGCTCCGCACCCCGCCTAGACAGAACCGGTTCCCCTGTCACATCTCCTCCTTCTTAGCATCCCCACATTTCTGTTTTATTACTTCCACTCTGTCAATGCATGCAGTGTCCTCTGGGCCACCTTTGCTCTAACCATTTATACTCACTTGCATGTGTGTGTGCATGCGTGTGTGGGTGTGTGTGTACGTACTTGTGCGTGCAAGTCGCTTTCTCTACCACTCTGGATATGTTCCCATCACCTCTGCCTGAGGACACTCATCCTGCAGCCCGTGTCTTGAGAGCATATGGGGAGCACCCGACTCCTTGTCTTCCCTGTGTGTCTGGCTGGTGCTGGGTGGGCAGAAGACGCCAGGCACATAGGGTCCTTCCTGGAGCTAGAGACAGCCACGGTGTTTCCTTGTCTTGTTGGTTGCTCTACCTTTGAAATCTAGGGATAGAGCTGAGACACATCTTGGAGTTTATTTTTCCAAATTCATGACAAATTTTCTCAAAATGAAATTTACCTGTTCTCTTCTCATAAAGTTGATACAAAATATAGTTTTAAATATCAGTTCTCTGGGCCAGTGAGATGGCTCACCTGTCTAGAGCACCTGCTTAGGCAAGCTTAGGCAACCACAGGGACTGCAGTTTGATCCCTGGCACCACAGGCTGCACCATCCCCACCCCCAGGGCAGGCTGAGCTGGCCATAATATAGACAAACAAACAAACAAATAAATAAATATCAGCTCTCATCTTCATTTTTCCTCTGTTTTTTAATCATACCAACTACACAAAAATTATTCCTTCTTTGCCTTTGTGAGGCATGATAAAAAGTGTGTTTAATATTTTTAAAAATTATAATAAAGCTGAAAGAGAAAGTAGGTACAAATCTTGGAGATATAAGGATAAGCAGAGAGTTCATGAACAAAAACCAAACTGCACAAGAGGATCTACAACTGGGATTTCATCTCATTAAAACTTTTTACACCTAAAAAAAAAAAAAAAAAGCACCAACAGAGTGAAAATAAAAGCCACAAATTAGGAAAAATTTTTAGCTAACTAGCCCTCAGACAAAGGACTTATATCTAGAACATAGAAAGAATTTTAAAAATCAGGCCCCAAAGTTCAAAGACCCAATCAAAACATGGGCATCTGAAATGAATAGATACCCTTCAGATGAAAAAAAAAAATACAAAAGGCAACTATTTGAAAAATATTCAACATCTTGGTCATTCAAAAATGCAAATGAGAACAATATTGAGATCTCATTCCAGAAAGAATGGCTATGATCAAAAAATCAACCAATTAGAAATGCTGGTGAAGCTGTGGGGGCAGAGGAACCCTTGTGTACTACTGGTGGGGTGCAGCCTGGTGCAACCACTGTGGAAACCAGTGTGGCAATTCCTCAAAAAGCTTGGATGAGAGATCTCACTCTACCCAGTCTTCTGCTCCTGTGAATTAAAAACATCCTACCACAGCAATATATTTACACCTGTGTTTATATCAGCACAATTTGTCATAGCTAAATCTTGGAAACAAACCAAATGCCTATTAATCAAGAAGTGGATAAATAGATGTATTTTTTATATAATGGAGTACTACTCAGCTATGAAGAAAGATAAGATAAATGGCTTTTATAGGTAAATGGCTGCAAGTAAAACACATACTCATAAGTGAAATAAATCAGACTTACATGTGTAACCATCATATTGTCGCCTGAAAGCAAATAAGATCCAAAAGTAAAGTAGGTATTGTGAAAGGGAAAGAAATTTCTCAAAAGGAAAGAACAACTGGGATGGGATAAAGAAGAAAAGAAGGAAGGGAAATTGTATAGACATAGATATAGATATAGACATAGATATAGATATAGATATAGATATAGATGATATAGATATAGATATGGATATATAGATACAGATATATACAAAATAGCTAAGATAATTTCTATTAGTTCATTGAAAGGAACTCTTAGTGCTTGTGTTGTCTAATCAGTTTTGTATGCCAGTCTCCTGTAATCTGAGCAACTATTTTTAAGATAACAATATGCAATATTATAACCATTGTTAATTTCCTATCTTATTTTGAAATCCTGTATCATTTTTATTGTATTTTTCTTGCTTTAAAAAAAGAAATTACAGTAAAAGACACATTTTATTAGTCTCTCTCGAAGTCTTCTGCCTGGCTTCAGATACACACATTCTGTTGCTGGGCCACTGTCCACAGCAGCTCTGGAGCCTGCTTTCCCAAGGGCCTTTGGTCATGCCGTCCTGGCCTCCCCAGTGGCCTCAAGCCATCACAGACATTTGCCTCTCCTGACTTTGGGGAGAGCCAGGAGTCACACGGTGCCAGATCTGGTGAATGGGTGGATGAATCCACAGCAGCCGCTTTTTATCGCATGGTGCTGGGCAGCAGCAGTCATGGTGTCTTGACCACACCTTGGTAGGACACTGAAGGGAAGAGGATGCCAGAGCTGCTCCAGAAAGGGGCAAGGACCGCAGGATAAGTGTGTTCGAAGGAGAAGGATTAATGACCCTATGTCATTTATTGCAATACATCTTTTAAAATTGAAGCATCTACCTTATTAACTAGTCACCCTTGTCTTCTATGTGACTCCAATCTGTGTGACAGTTATTCTTACTGCTTGACTGAGAAAACACTAGGAGACTAGTGCAGCAAGGTTCTGGCTGTGCCTGTGCGGTCTCTAGGATGCCTGGACCTGGAGGGCTTTCACTTCGACCCTGGGCTTCTCAATAGGTAGGAGTAAACCTGATGGCAGTACTGGGAAGGAGGGCAGCAGGAGGTGGTGGGTCAGAGAGGGAGAGCAGCAGGAGGCGGGGTGTCAGGGAGGGAGGGGAACAGGAAGTGGGGCATCAGGAGGGAGGGGAACAAGAGGTGGGGTATGGGGGGGAGAGTAGAAGGCAGGGTGTCAGGTAGGGAGAGCAGCAGGAGGTGGGGCATCAGGGAGGGAGGTGAGCAAAAACTGGGGAGGTAGCGGGGAGTGGAGCAGGAGGCTGAGCCAGCAGAGAGGGTGGATCACAGGGGCATGGCCTTGGGGACTGTGTTCTGGGTGGTTCTTGCTTTCTCTATTCCTGGCTAGTAGCAGCCTTCCTCTGCCAGGGCATTCCAGCTGCCATGGGCCTCACTGTGAGCAGCAGCCAGCTGGCCATGGACTGACCCTCTGAAACCCTGAGCCACACAGAGCCATCCTCCATGCAGTTGATCTATATGCACCTTACTATTTAGTCCAGTAGTAGAACACTGAATGACTGACTGGCTGACTGACTGCTTCTTTGTTGAAACCTTTGCATTTATCTTTGTTTCACTACCATTATTCTGGTTGATTTCTTGCCTTTTTCCATGACCTTTTATTAAATTTTCATTACAGTCTATTCTTTTGGAGTTGGGTTGATGTGGCGTAATTGACACTGGGTTTTTAATTTTGAGATAATGTTATTGTATCTATCCATTTTTTCTGGGCTCACTCAACTGTAATTTCTTTCTGTGTTTCCTTGATTTCTATTGTTGGTGCTTACATTTCTCATTTAAAAAGTAGCTTTTTATATCCCCAAATGCCTCTCTGAGCATGTGTATCTCATTGTGGAAGGTTTACTGACAGTTTTCTTTTGCTTCGTGATTTTTTGCTTGAGTTTGGGGTTTTGTTTGTTTTGTGTCATGGACTTTTGTTTTCTCCGTTAAGGTTTTTTTTTTTTTTTTTTTTTTTTTTTTTTTTTTTTTGTCTTTTTGAGATAGGGTCTCGCTATGCAGTTGAGGCTGGCCTTGAGCTCACTTTTGTAGTCCAGGCTGGTCTCGAACTCACACCAATCCTCCTGCCTCAGCCTCCCGAGTGTTGGGATTACAGGCGTGAGCCACCACGCCCGGCACCGTTAAGGTTTGAATCTCAGTTCCTGGCAGTTTTGTGGTGATTTTATACGAATTTTTTTCTTATTTTTTTGAAGCAGTGGGACATAGTTCAAGTTTACTAGATTAATGGTGCATGGAGCGAAGTACCAACTCCTGACAGAATGTTTGCGGGTCTCCGCATCAGGAAAGCGTGCTTGCAGATGACTTTGATGCCGTCTGGTCTCTCTTCCCTTTGGCCCTGCTTGCCCACATCAGTTGCCATGGAGGACTCCTCCCTGCACTCTACCTGCTCCTGCCTGCAGGGCTGTGTGTGCTCCCTGCTGACACTGAGACGGTGCGCCCACGATGGGCCCCTGTGCCACCTGCCCTCCTGTGCCAGGTTCTGCCTCCTGTGGCTCCTCACCCCGAGGGCAGCCCTTGCTCCATCTTGGGCTTTTGGGCCCCTGGCCAGCCTGCACCTGCCGCCGCGCCAGAACGCTCTCGCTGGAGGTGCACGATGCGGGGCAAGCTGCCCACTGTGACTTCGTCATTTTTAGTTCTTTCCCTTCAGTCATTTTGAAATCTCAGCTTGTTTTTGTCTTTAGGTTGTCCTGTGGGGGTGCCTTGTGTGATTTTATTTTTCTTCCCTTTTTATGTCATTGTTTGAGGAAACAGTAGGAGACACCATCCTAGGCAGCTGCTGTGGCTTTCCACTACGTGGAAATCAAAAGGTTTAAACGATGCAATTTATTATTTTGTTTGCCAATGTTTAAAAATATATGGTCTGACAATCGATAAAAATCTAGAAAGAACATAATTGACACTTTTCAGTGGAAGCTAACCCAACAACAAAGCAAGCAGCGTCTTCCGGGCTAGGAAGCTAAGGGGGAATGGAAGCCCAGTAGAAGGGTCCAACTGCAAAGCAGCCTCAGACTGACTGTGGACCTCACAACTTGAGGAGTCGGAACTGTGGATGAGATGCCTAAGTAGCACAGAGCCTGCCACAGGACTCCCCCAGGGAAAGAGGGGACACACAGGGACTTCCCCTCATCAGAGGCAAAGCCTGGACCTCGGTCACAGCAGCCTGTGCACTGTGGAAATCGGGCATTTCCATTAGTTCTGAAGACCATTCTGGAACACAGAGCCATGAGGTAGCACCAATGGTGAGTCCTGACTGACAATCCCTGGACTGCAAGGCGCTCAGAAGAAGCAAATCCCAGGCCTAGAGGGGGATGAAGACCTCAATTCCACAGAGGACAGCTTAGCCAAACACAAGCTAACAATGCAAGGGCCAGTCAGATACTCAGAGGATTAAAGCGTCTGCTTAGGCAGGCCCAGGGGCTGGGCTCAATCCCTGGCATGCCTTGGCAGCCTGCCGCTCCCCAGGGTGCACTGAGACAGCATGGTAGCTCGCATATGTAATCCCGGTGTTTGGGAAGCTGCAAACAGGATCACTATGAGTCTGATCTGTGTAGTGAGACCCTGTAGATCCTGTACCAAATGCATTTTTTTTAAAAAGCTGACAATGCAAGACGAAGCTTACAGGAAGTGACACCTCGGGCCTCTAATCAACAAGCAAAGGAAATAGCATTATGAGACATCAAGAGCTTCAGATAATTGGAGAATCTATTAAGGCAGATAAGAGATGTGTATGGAAACAAGGGAATTATAGGAATCAAATGGAAATGCTGGGAATTTCCCCAACAGACCCATCAACGCGAAACACCTCCCAGCTGGGAAAACATCAGTTATCTTGAAGATGGATCCATAAGTCAACACTGAAACCTAACAAGAACAAGTAGAAAACTGTCCAGCCTCATGCAGTCACATCGAAGTACCCAGCGTTCTCACCAGCTTCTCTTTGGAACCACAGACACTCGAAGAGATGGGGAACCGGAAGCGGCTGTGAAGAGCAATGGCTGCTGCCTTCGCAGGCAATGGGCGGCCCAGGGAGGCCTCGGCTCACACACTCAATTTGTCTTTCAGTTTGGGGATGGTGGCCACGTTTGTGCTTCTCACTCAGTGTGGTGTTTGTGAGTAGAGGCAAAGTGCTTTCGTTTGAGGGCCAAATTGTTTGCAAAGGAATCTGAGCATCACTGTATTACACTACAGATCCAACAGTCTCAGTGGACGGCAAGCAGGAGAAACTGCAAGCGTGTTGGCTTGGTGCCTTCCACACATATTATGCTCAAACCGACTAAGAATTTCAGGAACAGCCCTCTGAAGGCAGCCAGAAGGAAGAGACACTTCTCCAGGAAGAGAAAACCAGCAGAGGGAAGTCCGGTGACTCTGGGCAAGAGCCATGCCACCTAGGAAACAAGGGACCTATGTCTCTGAAGCATGGAAGAGACACCTTCGTCACAGTCTGGTACTCAGCGAAGCACCTTTCAAGCCTGAATCCAAAACAAGGATTTTTTTTTCCAGACAGATAAAAGCTGAATGCTACTGTCAGCAGCTCTATGAAATTAAAAATACCTAATGGCAACCTGAAATGTGGAGTGCACAAAGAAGCAAAAAGTCCTAGGAGCAGTAAAAGTAAAGCAAATTGGAAAGACATTTTGCTCCTACCGTTGAAATAATTTTAACATATAACTAAATCTTCAAAGTAGGAAAAAACCACTAAAAAGGAACAGACATTACAAACGTACTAGTGTAAAATAAATATTGGAAAGAAAAAAATATTGAGTCCAACCTCCAGTACCACAAAAAAAAAAAGAAAAAATAGTTTTAAAATTAACAAAGATACAAAAGCAAATGTGCTGCGAATGACACCAGACAGTGAGAAACAAAGGACCTGAGTGGCTTCCCCAAAGGACAGCCGACTCCACAGCTAGGCCTCAATATGTTAAAGATGGATATCGCAAGGTCTCCAGCCAACTCAAAAAATACCTGAGAGAGAAAGAACGAGTTGACAAAGGAGGTAAAATAGAAGCCTAAAAACCATCCACAGAGGATAAGGGAGGAAAACTAGGGCAGAGAACGTGGTCACACGAGCGAAGGTTGCGAAACACAGACTGGATATGGATAGCATGCTTTAGAGAAAGCAAGACTCCACTACAAATTTAAACATGAACACATAAATAGACTGGAACTAAATGGTAAAATGTACTGCAGAAGTAAAACAGCACAGCAGCGGCACGGCCGGCAGATGAGGCAGACTGAGAACTGAGGGACGTTTTCAGGGAGACGGGAAGTCGGGTCTTTGTTAAGAGGGCAGGAAGACGCAAGGGCGTGTGTGTGTGTGTGTGTGTGTGTGTGTGTGTGCGCGCGTGCGCGCACGCATGTGCATATGCATACTCTGCCGCTGCTTTCCAAGGCATGGATGACCCTGATGGAAATGAAAGGCCCCGGACAAATCCACAGGAGTGGCTGGCTGCATCAACATTGCCCTGCAGTCACTCATAAAGGGAGGAGCCAGAAGGAGGACCTAGAGGGCCCAGGCACCACTGAAGAAGTCTGCACACTACAGTCCACTACCAGGACCACCATGTCTGGAGAGCCCTGGCCATGGTGCACAGTGCTACAAACACAAAGCCAAGAGCAACAACTCGACTGTTTGCTTGGTTTTTCTGTTCTTTGTCTTGTTTTTGTTTTTATATAGGGTCTTGCTATGCAGCTGACACTCATAGTGATCCCCCTGTCTCAGCTTCCCCAGTGCTGAGATTATAGGCGTGCACCATCATGCTCAGTTTTGGGGCCAGTATAGTGGGCTGACACAGCATATGGTACCTGGGATCCAACCTGGGTCCTTGTGCTTACCAAGCAGGTGCTTAGACCACCAAGCTATCTCCACAGCCCTGAGCAACACACTTTAAAACATTGAAATCATACAAAGTACACCTGGCCTCAGCAAAAATAAACTAGAAAAAAAGCAACAAAGCAATGTGAAGAAAACTTGCAAGCAGTTGTAAGTTTATGTGATTTGCTTATCAATAGCCCAATATGCAAAAAGTGACAAAGGCAATCTTAAAACATTTTAATTGAATGACAATAAAAAAAAAAGTGTCAAAATTTCTGGAACACAGTTAAAGCTGTGCTCAGATGGAAACCTATAACATTAAGTGTTTGTATTCAAATTCAAATGTTTAAAATTGCTCACAAGGGGCCTGGCAGGATGGCTCAGTGGTCTAAAGCACCTGCTTGGGAAAGCTTGGGCGGCTTCAGGGACTACAGTTCTATCCCCAGCACCACATGCTGCGCCAGCCCTGCCCTTGGGGCGGGCTGAGCCAGCCATAAAAATGAGTGAATAAACAAACAAAGGTTCTGAAACAAGAAAAAAATAAAATAAATAAAAATTCTTAAAAAAAATAAAATAAAATTGCTCACAATATAGAAAAGACATGGAAAATATCAAGATATTACTTAAAAAGAGGTATATTTGTAAGAGATCAAAAGAGAACTATTAGAAATGAGGAAGAGGGCCAGCCAAATGGCACAGCAGATTAAAGCACTTGCCTAGGCAGATGCAGCAGCTGGGGTTTGATCCCTGGCATGCTGTGCCAGCCCCACCCCCAGGGTGCCCTGAGACAGTGATTCAGACTGGGCGTGGTGCACAGCTGTAGTCCCAGCTCTTGGGAGGCTAAGCACAAGTGGATTACTATGAGTCCAGTCTGCATAGTGAGATCCTATAGAACCTGTATAGACCCTTACTAAAATACAAATACAAATAATAATAATAATAATAATAATAATAATAATAATAATAATAAATGAGGAAGAAAGATATACCTATCAACTTGGAATTCCCAGCTGAAGTATCACTTAGCAGTGACAAGAAAGGCTGAGTTTAACATTGGCACAAGTTTATTTTAGGATACAGGAGAAAGTAGAGGTTTGTGAGAAGCAGGATGAACCAGAAACAATAGGTGGTCAAACCTGAACAAGGAATTCCTGACAAAGCAATAGCATCAGAATGGGCTGTGCTAAGTGCAGCAGCAGCATAGAGGGGCATGGCTAGTCCCGCAGACCTCACCGGGGCACGCTTGTGCAGCTGGTCTTGAGACAAGATGCATGTGGCAACACAGGGTCAGGGAGGGAGGTGCCCCTTGTGTCACCATTGCTTTTATGCAGTTGACCTTCTTTGTCATGGAATCTGCATCTGAGACCAACAAACTGCAGGGTGAAAATATCCAGAACGAGCTCTGTCTGCACTGAGCATATGTAGTCTTTTCTTCTTGTCATTGTTCCTTACCCAGTGCATCTGACAAATCTTTACATGACATGTATGTTGCATTAGTATACGGCACTAAGGAAGACCTAAAGTACATGGAAGGGTGTGTCAGGTGCAACGGTGACCACACTTGCTGGAGGCTCTTGCACACCTCTGGGCATCCATGGGGGAGTCCTGGCAGCTTCTCTACTGACACTGAGGGCCAAGGCCTTTCTCACTGTGCCAAAGCAAGGCTACGTCCTCACCTGGCACAGGATTCTTCTCCTGTTCCTGCCCCAGTGTTTGAACGACACATGCCAGAGCCAGGGGGACTGGGTGGTTTAGGCAGTCTATAGGAATAGGCTCTACTTCAGACAAGAGTGGAATGACAAGAGAGGTCCATGGGGCAAATTTGCAGCAAGTGGCATTGTGACACTGTGCTGGGGACTTTTACTATAAATGGAAAGAAACCACCTGTGAATTCCACCTCTCCTCCTCTGGGAAAAGCAAGGAAGTGGAGAGCCTCCTCCAGTCCAGGGTCTCCCCTGAACCTGTGCCCAGTGGCTGTCGTGTTTCCTCTTGCTATTTCCTGCAGCCAAAAGCTCACCTAAGATGTTCAGAAAAAATGGAAATGGAAGTGTTCAAGTAGCTCCCACTTAGCTCAGCAGTGCAGAATCAAAAGACAAATGCCAGGTGGTGGGTGCTGGCCTCCCAAGTCTGGGCAAAGCATGTAAGGTACAAAGGTCCCTTGTGAAGTGACCTTGTGAGAGAATCATGTGCCCTCCATGCTGCCCCAACCTGTGTACAAGGAGGGAATTTACTGAAAAGCCAAGTGACTGGGCAGCAGCCTACTGAGGGAGCACATGGCCCATGGTGTTTGAGGTGACATCCTACGAGGGAGCACACAGCCCACGGTATTTGAGGTGACATCCTACTGAGGGAGCACATGGCCCACAGTGTTTGAGGTGACATCCTACTGAGGGAGCACACGGCCCACGGTGTTTGAGGTGACATCCTACTGAAGGAGCTCACAGCCCACAGTGTGTGGGGGGACATCCTACTGAGGGAGCATATGGCCCACGGTGTGTATGTGGGGGACATCCTACTGAGGAAGCACATGGCCCACAGTATATGTGGGGACATCTGGGCAGAGCTGCTTCTCTGAGAACATGAAGGGAAAAGCAAAGTACTGGAGTCATCAACAAAGCACCACAGCTTCCAGTGCTGGAAGCAGCTCTGATGCCCCTGTAGGACAGCTGGACAGCACCAGAGGGATGAGGCTCTGACTCCACAGTGCCCAGAACCTCATCCACTGCAGACATACAGTTTTAGGAAGAAGCCAGAAAAACCTAGCAATAGGAAGGAATGAGAGAACAGAGGCGTGATTTGAAACTAACATCTAGGAAAATCTTTCTCTATGTCCCCTGAAGGCAGACAGCAAAGACACACGGAGCAGCAAAGCCCAGGCAAGGAAACAGTGCATGGAGCCTGCCTTCTTCTCTGGGAGGCAGTGTAGAGAGGGTATCTCCCAGTGCTCTGTCTGAAACTTGTATTGATTCTTCTTTTGATGATTACCCACATGCTGTGTCTTCCCCCATACTTTCCTTTCCTTTTAGCTGGGTCTATATCTAAATAGGTTTCTTAGAGGCAGCACACATTTCTTCTCTCTCCGATGGCCTGTGCTGCTTGGACAGAGAGCATGCAGTTTCATGAAAACTTTGATTAGAAGTTTAGAAGAATTCTGCCTTCTAATTCTGATCTCCATGGTACTTCTGGGCAAATGTGAATTGATTTTTTCCACCTCATGATCAGTGATACTCCCTTGTTGGTTTGCATGCCTCTTAATTGTTGTTTGAAGACCAATCACTGTGAAGTTTACTTAGTTGTGTGTTATATTTTACTTTATTTTTAAAAAATGTTGATATTTGATCTTTTTTGCCCAATTAAGATGTTGTGAAGCAGTTTGATCTTTTTGTGATTGTTTTTAAGGTTTTGATCCATGAAACCAAGCAGCACTTATGCATTCCCCTGGCTGAGGTGACATGTCCTGACTGTCCCTTGTGCTAAGACTTCCCTGCATTTCCTAGCAGGACCTTTGTGCTGGCCAGGGTGAGTGCCGGAAGTTGGCCTGCCTGTCCTTTGAGATGCCACTTTCTTATCCTTGAGTGCTGGCTGCCTCACAGACACTCCCTGGCCTGTGCTTGGCCTTGGAATGCTCTGCTGATGTGTGCCTCTCTTCCTGCCACGTGGTAAGGACTGGGAGATGTGTGTGCATGTCTTCTACAGGACTCACTGTGAGAGCCGCACCCTGGTCACCCTAATTTCTAATTTATACTTGAGAAAAGCCATGTTAGTTAGCTTTCCTTTGGCTGGAACATGATGGCTGACACATGTGACTTAGGGGAGATGGGTTTCCTTTGGCTCACAGCTCATGGGATTCGGCACATGGCTGTCTGCTCCAAGGCCAGAACATCATGGTGGAAGGGCCTAGCCCAAGCAAAGCCATTCAGCTCAGGTTGGCCAGACAGCACAGAGAACAGTGCCAGGGAGGGAGGGTGCAGGATCAGATGTGGCACCCACAGCCAATGCTCTGTGAGCTGCCCAGGCATGCCTGGTATCTCCCAGGCTGACTGAGTTGATGCATTATTAGCCACCACAGAAGAGCAGACCAAAGATGAGGATGTGCACACCCTGCCGGTGCAATGGACATCGTTCCCACAATGGAAGGTGGCCTGGGACACCTCAGGGTGTGTCCTCGCCTAGAGCCACATTCTGCACCTGCTCAGCTGCAGCAGGAACACATACAGCATGGTTCTGCAGAGGAAGTGGGCAGGAAGGCACAGATGTGTCCTCTGGAGATGGACATGACTGGGAAATAGTTGTCCAGGCCCAGGGAAGCAAGACAATCAGACCGTGGAACAGCCTGGCTCACCGTGGATGCACTGCTGCTGCAGTACTTAGTGGCCAAACAGTAATCAGCCAGCTTTGCCAACACACAAAGAGGATAGTGTGGGGGTACCTGGTGCTCACACCTGGTTGGCTCTCAGCTTCCAGAAGACAAAAGTGTCTCTTAAAAAAAAAAAATATATATATATATATATATATGTATATATATATATATAATTTATGTATATATTTGTACAAGATCTTACTGTGCAGCTTGGACTCATAGTGATCCTCCTGTCTCAGCCTCCCCAATGCTGGGATTACAGGCATGAGCCACCGCACCCACAGGACTCATACCCATAATCCCAGTAGCACTCATACCCATAATCTCAGTGGATCATGAGTTAATCATAAACTCTAGAAGTCCACGCATGACTATATGAGGCAGGGGGAACAGCTAGACACAAGCCATAACAGTCACTATCACATGTTCCCTTTCTGCCTGTGAATTTCTTAGGAAAGGAATCGTGCCTTGACTATCAAATCTTTACTATCAAAATCTATATTTTTCTCCACAGAAATGAACTCAAAAAATGATAAATATGAAAAGCTCTCAGTTCTGGGCAAAATCCTTCAAAATATTGGAAGACCTGCAGGTAACTTGGAAGGACAAACAGCTGGTTGGCTGGGATCCATTCTGGGCAAGAGAGGAGACACACGGCCCTGAGCTGGCTCAGCTCAGGCTGTGCAGGACACACAGCCTTGGGCTCATCAGCTCGGCCTCACCACAGCAAAGCCCCTGGGAAGGTCCACCCGAAGCCAGAAAGCTGTGTCCCGGATCCCAGGTTCAGAGAGTTCAGTCCATGCTCCACTGGTTCTGTCTCTGTCTGTGGTGAGGCACAAATGTCATGTGGCAGAGCCAGCACCTGCTACTTGGGGGCTGGATGGGGATGACGCCAGGGCATACACACAGCACGTGGCACATAGAGGGCCCTGTGCTCACCAGCTGAGTATGCAGCAAGGGGACAAGGATAGCTGTGATCCCTCCTTGGACCAGCACCCACAGAGTCTTTGTCTTAGGAGCAATATGCCAGCTGGATTGCTTTTCTTTTCTTGTGGACGTTTGAGGGTCATCTGCTTGCTACCCTGCAATGGCTCACTGAGCTGTGAGGGTCTCAGAACTTCAGGCGGCCAGCAGGGGCTTTGGTGTGGCAGCAGGGTGAGGCCAGTGTCACCAGTAGGCCCCTAAGGCCTGTGACTGCCCCAGCAGAAGCAGGCAGCCACCTGCCCACTGTATGTTTCTGAAGGCAAGTAGTTCATGGCCAGGCTTACAGCAGAGAATGGCACTGCCCACCTGCCTCTGCCCATCCTGAGACCCTGAGGCTTAGGCCTTGCCTGAGCTAGTGGACCCTGGGCCATTCCCTTAGAAATCTCTGTCTCCAAACAGAAAACAGCATCCCGTACCAGAGAAGACCAAGCCCAGCAGAACAGCAGGGGCAGCCAGAGTTCCCAGGTGAGGAAGAAGCAAGAACACGCCCCCGCCCTTAGGGCCACACATGCACACATATGCGCTATTAACCATTCCATAAAGGCAATTTGCTTTACCCATGTTATCTCAAATTGTGTTACCTTATTTAGGTGCTAAGGCAGAGGGCGTGTCTGCAGGGTTTTGTCCTCCTTTGTGTGTGACACCCTCACGGGTTGCCAGCCCCTCTCCCTCACCTCAGATGGCAGCAGCCTTCAAAACTTGCAGCTGAATGAGTTCCAGCACAAGGTTCATCGTGCTGTCCTCTCCCACAGTGGCACACAAGTGCCACCAAAGTCAGCTGCTTGCTCTTGATGTCACTGGGAGTTGGTTGGCCTCAGGCATCCCTGTACCCCATACTCTTCAGAGGCTTAACACAGAGTTGGAGAGCAAATTCTGGAGCAAAATCCGTCATGTTAGCTTAACCAGCAGGCAGAAGGTGACAAGGGTCTGAGAGATGGCATGTGCCGAAGATGTGCCTCTTGGGGGAAGCAGCATTCTGCTGTCGTTGGCATCGGCTGGTGGTACTTCCACAGACAGAGGAGCCCCAAGGGTGCAGCAGGGATGTGGTGTGGGTGGACATGGTCATCCTTGACAGGACAGGTGCCAGAGTGATCCACTGTGCACCACAAACAGGGAAATGGAGGTGCTACCCTGCTCTGGACGGTTCTGCATTCTGAAATTCACAGACACTGGGGCATGACCAATCCTGGCAAGCCTCCAGCGAGTGCCTGGAGGAAGGCAGGCTTACCCCACGGGGTGGTGGCCTCAGCTGATGCCGTTTCCCTGCCACTTGCTCTTATGCCCATGGTCACCAACAGAGCCATGGTGAAGCCCGTGGTGCCTTGGTGAGCGATTTGTTTCTTACCTCTGTGTGTTTTGCTTTATATTTTTCTGAGCTAGGTTACTGCATTCATGAAGACAGCATGCTAATCTCCTACTTGGCGTGGCTTAAGCCTTTATTGCCATGGTGCAGGGAAGGCAGAGGCCTCACTCCAAGGCCAACCGGTCCAGGCAGCCACACACCCGCACACCAGCCATTAAGAGGACCAGAAATGCCCCTAGAAACAGAAAGCTGAGCTCATCCCTGCACGGTCCACATTTCGAGTACAGCAAGCCCCCACCCCACCAGCAAACAGAAGTCCTCCATCTCACAGCGGAATGGAACAAAAGCCAAAAGCGTGCACGCGCAGCTCTCCACAGGCTTTGGCCACCAGGAGAAGCAGCGCATCCTTTTTTAAACTCCAGTGTTTGTAGAGCCACTTTAACTTCACCCTTGCTATGGATGGTTCCCTCGCTCCAGGGCATTTCTTTTTACCCTAAATCTCTTTGCGTGGTATCACCACGGTCAATTAACTTTCTGTTGGCTAACATGTGCATGGCATATCGTCTCCAATTCATTCCTTTTCTATAACATGGTATCTAATGTACATCTCTTTTTTAAAGATACACAACACCTATGATGGCTTTTTCTCTAGTAACTTTTGTCATTTACTTGAAGTACTCAGTTTATCCACCTGTAACTTAAGGTACAGCTAGGTCTTTGCCTACTGTGTATTATTTGTGTTTGTATCATATGAATAAATTTTCTCGTCTTTTATCTTACGTGCATAAGCAAGTGTTTTTTCATTCCTTCCCTGCATATTAGACTGTTGACTATACATTCCTTCACTGTCATTTTGGAGGGCACATTGGGCAGTATCATGTGCGCAACCTTGACATACATGCTAGTCTACAACTAGCATGTTTACCACTTTCTGAATCACTCCACTCCTAGTCACCATTTTTGCATTATTTTTGTTACAAATTTTAATTTTATGTAAAGGATCTGCCAAAAAATGTATATATCAGGAAAAGAAAACTTGTATAAATATCTTAATAGTTTATTGAGACACCATGAGATTCACGCAAGCCACCTCTGGCCTCTACAATTTCAGAGGCTCTCAGAAGTGGTGGCCATTAACTTCCAGACATTTCTTATTAGGGCAGACTGCTGACGTGCATCTGTCTGCTTTGGTAGGTGCTGTATTTTAAATGTCACCAGATACTATAATTAGTCCCACACAGTTAGTATTCAGTCAGACTTACCTACTAGCCCACACTCTGTTCCTCTGTTCTCTCCTGCCAGTTTTCAGAAGGATTTGTTTTGCCTGGCTCTGGCTGCCTTAAGGGCGGGTCGGGTAAGGCATGTGGAGCTGTTCCTGTTCCTGTGAACCTGTCTCCTGTTCCTGCTGATGTTTGCTTAAACAACTGAGCTAAGCCACAGGCCCCCTCCTGCCAGTTTTCAGTTCCATGGAGTGGCATATCCCCTGGGCAACTGAAGGTTCCCTTGAGTGTTTCAGTGTGAGTCTACCAAGAAAATTCCCAAGTTTTCATCTGTCTGAGAATAGATTTGATTTATGTTCGATTTTTTTTAATGTATTCAATACAAGGTTTACAGGGTCTCACCACACAGATCAGACTTGTAGTGATTCTCCTGTTTTCAGCCTCCCAAGCCTGGGATTACAGGAGCACGCCACCACGTCCAGTGTTTATGTTTGACTTTTGAGGAGTGGTTTCATAAAATCAGCAGTTATGTAACTGGTGCCACAGAATGGAGCTTTAATAGTTAGATTTTTTTTTTTTTCTTTCAAGACAAGTGGCTTCTCCTCTCTTCCCAAGATCTAGGGCACAAATGGCCACCTCTTCCTCTCCTCAGCCAGAGTAGTGAACAGAACACACAGATCTTGTTACCCAGGGTGTGTGGGGGGGTGGGGTCAAAGCTCCATTTCATTTCCACAGAGAAAGGAGGCGAGGTCTGGTCCAGGAAAGGAAGAAATGACTAGGGAGCCTAATGACAAGCCTGCCACCACGCTCACTCCTCCCTCACTATTCCTTGCTATGAGAGCCGAATACCCTGGGCACAGAGACAGTGGTGAGGATGCTAACACCCCTCCTTCTCTCCCAAGAGAGCTTTAAATAGACTCTTCCTTTTTACCAAAATGAATGACATGTCACATCAGTCCTTTGGTGTGATTAGCAGTGGGCAAATGAGCCTGAGCTTACGGACCGAAGGGGTCAGTAGTAGTTTTGGCAAACCCACCAGCAGAGGCTGGTATTGGTTTGAGGATTCTCCCTTGTGGTCTCCATAGATCTTTCTAGATCTCCTGAGCTTTGCCATTTTAAAGGCCCATGACTATTAAAATTCCTTTTATGACCTTTCTTCTCTCTTTCTTTCTCTCTCTCTCTCTCTCTCTCTCTTGTTTGTATGTTTGTTTGTTTTTAGATAGGATCTTGCTATGTAGTTTGGGCTGGCCTTGAACTCACTATGTAGTCCAGGCTGACATCAGACTCATGGTGATCCTCCTGCCTTGACCTCCCAAGTGCTAGGGTTATAGATGTGCACCCCCATGCTCAACTGCTTTTATAATCTTTCCAGTGGATTAGCATATGGACACATACATTATCCAGGACAGCTTCCCTTTGGAGACACAAGAATTTTATTTGAAAGTAATTGATTGGGTCGACACAAATATTCAAACTCAAAAGCCCCTGAAAACACTCCAAAGATGTTTAGATAACATCCTACAGTAGTGTGTGTAGATGCTAATCTGATCTGGGGTGCAACCTTTGAGAGGTTTTTCCTCAGCAGATTTTAGTTGGAGACTCTAACTTGTTCTTGTCAGATGTTTTGTATTTTGTGGGCAATGTAGAGGTAACTGAAAAAATTAGGTGGATACCTAATTGTAAATATCTTAGTTATTTACAGTTAAGACACTACCCATATTTATTAGGTACTAATCCATTTTCTTTCTTAAAACTTATAAATGATGATGGATTTGGGGGCCCGGCAGGATGGCTCAGTGGTCTAAAGCGCCTGCTTGGGAAAGCTTGGGCGGCTTCAGGGACCACGGTTCGATCCCTGGCACCACATGCTACACCAGCCCTGCCCTTGGGGTGGGCTGAGCCGGCCATAAAAATGAGTGAATAAACAAACAAAAAAAAAGGTTCTGAAACAAGAAAAAATAAATAAATAAAATTAAATAAAAGAAAAAAAAAAAAGAAAGTGTTTAAAAAAAATGATGATGGATTTGGGTCAATTAAATGTATTCTGGATTGCGTATGTGTGTATATTTATAATACTGTGATATAAGATCAAAACATAGCTGACCCTTTAATAAGTTTGACAGTAATTAATCTAGAGAAGTAGCCAGAAATAGAGACTTCTGTCAAGCCATAGATCAGCAAATTAACAATGAGCTTTTACATAATAAGTCTTAGAATAACTGAGGGTTATATTCATTTGTCATTGTAAGGTATCATAAAATTAGTAATTTACATAAGTACAACTGATTTAATATTCCTCAACAAAGCCGGGTGTGGTGGCTCACACCTGTAATCCCAGCACTCGGGAGGCTGAGACTGGAGGATTGGTGTGAGTTCAAGACCATCCTGGGCTGCCAAAGTGAGCTCAAGGCCAGCCTGAACTGCATAGCGAGACCCTGTCTCAAAAAGACAAAAAAAAAAAAAAAAAATAATAATAATAATAATAATAATAATAATAATAATATTCCTCAACAGTTGGTTAAAGAAAAGCATCAATAGCTATGGCTTATCTGGTCTATCAATATGTTTTCAAAGGCCCAGTGCTTATAGTTTTAGGAGACAATAAAAGGGCTTGCTTGATTCTCTATAATAGATGAACTCCTATGATGTTACTGTTTATCTTGGCCTATGTTAAGTACTTTAAAATCACTTTGTTTTTACAGAAAAGTCTTGTAAAATTCAAAAGCCAAGATCTGGGGCTTTTTCCACCTTCTCTGTTATGTATTCTTGTCTAGATGTGTGCAGTTCTTACATCTCCTCCATATGGTGCTTACAGTGCAGGATGAAAATAGGGCCAGCAGGGCTGGGAGAACACTCGGCAGTCTGAGCACCTGCCTGGCAAGCGCAAGGACCTAGGTTTGACCCCTGGACCCCGACCAGGCATGGTAGTGCACGCCTGTAATCCTAGTGCTGGGGAGATGGAGACAGGAGACTCACTGTGAGTCTCAACTGTATGGCGAAATCCTGTGTCAAATAAATAAACAATTTTTTAATTGGACTAAAAACAAGATTTTTGTAACTACTGATAATTTATGGGTGGGGTGGCACAGTTTTGTGATTATCTAAATGCTGTTTTACTTTTATTTTATTTATTTATTCATTTATTTATTTTTTGTGGATCCAGTGATTGAACTCAGGTCCTTGAGTTTGCCAGACAAGCACTTATTCTACTGAGCTATCTCCCCAGCCCCAATGGCTTTACTTTTGCCAAAATAGTTATTTGTGTTCTCTACTGTCTTTTGTTAGACTTTAAATTTCGGAAAAACCAGTCTTAGGAAGTTAGGATTTACTTAGATATCTGTTTAGGGTTTTGTTTTACAGTTCTGGCTATGTAAACTACTATTATATGTGATTTGCCTCACTTTTAAGAATGTAATTGTCCTGGTATAATGTAGTCAGTCATGTCTGTTGTCTTAATATGTTATATAAAAAACCAAGCTGTTTTGCTAAATTGCTACCTTGTAAATTGTTTACAGCCATTTAACTGTCAAAAGCCATGTTACTCTTACTCAAAAATGTACTTTTCAGTTGTTAAAATAGACATTAACTCTTGTACACTGTATTCAAAATTTTTAGACTTCTGTTGTGTTTACCTAAGAAATTTTAAAGGTGTTGCCACACTGCGATTCGCATCTTGGCATCAGGAAGTGACGCGCTTTCTCCCACATGATACTCGCATGAGTATACGGGACATGAGGACTGCGAGGGGACGTCTTCCTGCGACTTTCCGCTGGAGCTCACCCTGCTTCCCAGAAAGGCTGACCTCCAGCTAGCATGCTCACTCTATTTCCTCCTCCAAGTCTGGCGTACAGATCGGACGTACCTTGCACAGTGCCAGTTGCCATCTGCCCCTGTGATGTGTAACACAGCTGGTCGCTCCAGTGGGTGTGGTGGGTGCTGGCCACAGAATGACGTGCTCAGCCCTAGAGCTGCTCTCTGTCTCTGACCACATCCCCTCCACCAGAGAATGCATCTTGGCGGGCATTTCCGGGAGAGGTCAGGGCCTGGGGGGGTGACCGCAACACCTGGGAAGGAAAGTCCAGCTCCTGGAGGAGCCCTGGTTCCTGCCCTGGCCTGTGTCTACCCTGCCGTGAGTGGGCACTGCTGGGCTCAGGAGAGCGGTCTGCATAGAGCTGCCCCAGAGGGGGGCTGTTGGTCCCTGCCTTGGGCTTTCTTCTGGATTTGACCTCAGAACCCTGAGCACCTCCTTTTCCGCTGCAAGCATCTGTCTTCTCTTTTTTTGAGATCAACAACCTTTGACGGGATCTGCGGCACAGACCATAGCGCAGCAAAATTAATTATAGAATCCAGGTGCAGGGCTCTGTTGTACCCTCCCATGCTCACCCAGAGGATGGCAGCCCGCAGGCACAGGCAGCTTCCCTTCCACAGGGAAGGAGATGTCGGGTCCAGAAAGGGGCAGCGTGGGTGGGGGTGAGGCCCTGTGCGCTCCTTGGCGCCTGCCCACCCTGAGTCAGCCCCATCTATGCTGAGCAGATGGACCTGGGCTTTGGAACCCAGGAGGCCAGTAACAGCTATTCCGCCAGTGCTTTTTATTTGTGTGCGTGCCTATGTGAGTGTTCCTACACATGTGTGTGTACCCACGTGTGCATTTGTGTCACTGGGGACTGAACATGGGCCCTCCCTAAGAGTGATACCCCTGGCCCATTGTCACTCTGATAAAAACTCCATCATTAAGTTACTCTGGCTGGACACAAGCTTGCAGTCCTCCTGCCTCAGCCATCCATGGTGTGAAATTTTGTGCCTCCAGCAAGGTGATTTTAGTTTCAAAACTGAGAACTCCAGGTGGAGGTTTACAAATTAGTTTTTGTTTGTTTGTTTTGCAGAACTGGGGGAACTCAGGACCTTGCACAGCCAAGCAGAAACTTGTGCCCTAGATCTATCTGCCTGGCCCCCAAATTAGGGTTTTTAAAGCTAAATCTCTTCTCCAGCTTCCTTGGCTTAGAGCAAACTTCCACCCCCCACCCTGGGGCTGAGCCTTCCAAAGAACCCACTGCATCCACAGCTGCTGCAGGCCAACACCAGGCTAGGGCCCCATGGGTATTTCCTCGCTCCTCCTCCCCTTCCATAATCTGGCTGTATACTCCTTGGCCAGATGGTAACTAAACTCATTTTTCCACTCTTATGCTTTTCTTCACACCTGTGCTGACGGCAGGCGCCCAGTAACAGCTTTGCCTATATTCTCTCACGCTCTGTCTAGCTCCATCCTTTATTCTGACTTGGGGCTGGATACATTTTGCTGACCCTTCTCCAGAACTGCCCCCTCTCCAGAACTGCTGACTACCACTTGAGGGCTACGTCGAAGTTACCATTTCTGTCCCAGCCTTCCTACTTGGTCCTCTTTTGTGGACTCCGCTTCTCTGAGGAGCTTTGTTTAGTGCTGTCTGCTTTAGCTCCTTATTTATGTGCTGACCAACAGTGCAGCACCCAGGACTCCTCTGGCCCAGACACTGGGTGACAATGTGTTTGGCCAGGCCTGGAGGCCATGCCAGGACACTGGGCTCAGGAGGCAGGTGGCTGGGATAGGCACAGGGCACCTGGCCGAGGTGCTCAGACACTGACCTCAGTCTTGGCATGATGCTCTTGCTTAAAGCTTCCCCTACTGCTACAGGAGCCTGGGAATTCAGCTCCTTCATGCCTAAGGGTGGGGAGTGCTGTCTCTCTACCAAGTTTCACCTCACAGCCCTCACTTCTAGCTCTGTGAGAGAGGTTCTCTGGAACAGGCAGGGTAGGTTGAGGCAGACAGGGCATGGCCAGCCATCTGGGCAGGTGGGCATGACCTGTCAATCACAGTGACACAGGGCACAAGCACAGAACAGTTCCCAAGCCCTGCACCAGGGATTGATCAGAAAATGCTGTCTCTCATTCTTCTAACTCGCGTGAGATCAGGCAGGTTTTTGATAGGACAGCCGGGACCCCACCTGAGCCCGCCAGCGGCAGAAGCAGCAAGGGTGGCAGTTAAGCTCTGGCCAGCGCATGCCTTCTGTGGCTGCCTGCGCCCTGCAGAGCCCGCTTCACCTGCTCTAACTGCACCACACTCACTTTGTATTGGCCATTTCTTTCCTACCTTTAATAAATGTAAGACCTTGTTTGTTCATTGCTGACCAGCTAGCTCTGTTCAGGATGACAAGAACCTGGAAAGGGTTAGCAGCACTGTGCCCCATGGCAGAAGTGGCAGGAGGTGAGCCGCGGCACAAGTTTGTGCTCATCGCCTCACTTTTTCCCTTCCTCATCTCTCCCCCAAGGGTTTCTTCCTGTGGCTTCCCTCCCTCCTGCTCAGGCTCTCACCTGTCCGAGGCTCAAATCTTCTTTAACTTCTTTTCCCACATTGACTGTCAAGGAGCAGAGAGTGACGGGAGTTGGGGCACTCGGGGAGCTTCCTCAGTTCTCCAGGACAGTTCCCTTGTGTGTCCCACATGGGGGTGGGATGCGTCAGAGCTGGCTCTTGGTCGCCACACACTCGTGTGGCACGGCTGTTGGCCATTCCTCTTGGGGCTGAGTGCTATGTTGTGGACCTCTCCTCCTACCCTGCCACCCACGAGGGTAGACTCAGGCTAAGGCCCACAGGGTATGGGGTTGTGTCCTGGGAATGTGGCCCAGTGCTGAGCTGTGGGATGTCATAGCATCCTGCGTGGCCACATGAACTGGGGGCTGCCAGACAGGCTGCTACCAACCAAGCTGTGGAATGGACCCGACAGGCTGTCCCTGGTCAAGAGTTTCTTGGCTGGTTCTGAACATGCAACCTGGAGTTTAGCATGCCTGTCATGCCCCCTTTCCATCTTCTCCTACACTTCGCTCAGCTCTGGCCCACTTTGGGCCCTCCTTGAGTGGCCACCTGCCACAGCCTGCACCATGTGCTGACAGCCTTGCCTGCGCTTTCCACTAGGCAGCCTTCTGTTTCTGAACATCCTTAATGTTCTGCTGTCTTGGGACTTGTTTCTTAGACCTCAGGGAGGCACCTTGGCCCACCTTCCTGTCACGTTTGTGGGCCATTCTCACTCATCACATATGTGGGATGGTCGTGTTGGTTGGCCCCGTCTGCTCACCACTTTCCTCAACCCATCTCATGAACACCAGGAAATCCTCAGGATAAGAGATGAAGCCTCCCCTCTGGGGATGGATGGGCCTTCTCCACTCTTCAAAGTTGGGTTAGATTCCTTCCTTGTCTCTTCCAACCACAATTAAGACAATTTAGAAACATGTGCATGTCTGGATGGAGCAGAAACTGTCAGCCACAGCACAACTGCCATCAGTGTACGGAGCAGAGCTGGAATTCACAGGTAACAGGCTAGTGCACGTGCTTGGAATATTGTAAGTTTTCTCTTCTTAGAAAAAAAAAGTCTTATATTTATTTGGTACAGGGGCTCACTACACAGCTGGGACTCATAGTGCTATTCTTGTCTCAGCCTCCCCAGAGCTGGAGTTACAGGCATGCAACCAGCAAGCCCAGTTTCAGTGGCTGTCTCAGCCTGGGTCCCACATGGCATGAGGTACCAGTGATTGAACCCAGGCTGAGCTTGCCATGCAGGTGCTTAAACTGCTGAGCTATCTCCCAGGCCTAAGTTTTCTCTTTTAAATGTTAAAAAGAGGTTTCTATTTCTACTGCCTTAGACAAAGTAATTCAGAGGCTTTGAGGAGTTAGAGTGGATCACAGCTATGAGAGTTCTAAGGAAAGGCACTTGGCTCACTGGAGACATCTGGTCTGCTGTAACAGAAGAGTCAACATCACATCAAATGGAAGACTTCACACCGAGGAGCTGCAAGGCAACTTTGCTACGCTTGTGGGCTGGGGAACCCAGAGGTTCTGATCAGCAGGCAGAGCCAGGTCTGAACTCAGTTTAAACAGGGCTTGCAAGTGAGAAATACAAAGCTGGTGGTATGTCATTACAGGACTGGTCACATGGAATACAAGAACTGTATCATTGTCAGGCAGGCTTGTGCAGGAGCATGCTGGGTGGCAGGAGTCTGAGGCAAGTAGGTAGAGCAGAGAGTGCCTTTGTCGGGCTGGTCTCCCAGATATGAACCTCATGGTCCTTGAAGCAGGTTGGAGTCGCTGAATATGCTTAAAACACAAGCAGGACACAGTTAAACCTACACTGTTAAAGGGGAACAAGGGGCCTAGCGTGGCAGGCTGCTATGTGGCAGGTGGCATGAGCAGTCACAGACTAGGAACTGATGACTCTTGCTATAACGTGCCTACAGGTCTACTATTCAATAAGTGCATCCTAACATTATAGCCGAGTTACATGAACAATGCCTTCTCAGGACCCCCAGGCTAGTCCCTCAGGATTTAGGGTTCAACCCTAAGCTCACAGAGCTCCAAGCACCAGCTGGCTTCAGCCTTCAGGGCCATGGCTCTCTGCTGGGCATGCCCAGATCCAGCCCCCCCACCAGGCACCAGACACAAACCCCCTCCCTCCAGGGGGCTCCAAGCCCAACTACAAGCACAGAAGCTCTGGTTCTGCTATCTATGGCAAGTCCTGCAGGACGCACTAGTGTGAGCTGAGCCTGCCCAGTGACCCTGCTATGGTCAGGTTCACTGGGAGTAGCCTTACCACAGGACACATCATGGGTAGGGTTATTTTACAACATTCACCCAGAGTTAAATGCAGGACATGGCCAGAGATCTGTCCATACTAGAGACTCAGAATCCAGCGGAAGACCTGGATCCCATGGCATGTCTCACGCAAGCCTATCAAGGATCTGCACTGGGAAGGCCCAAAGGTCAGTGCTAGAAGCTACAAAGTCCATGCCAGCAGGAGGAAGGATCAGGGGGTGTGCACTGGAGCCAGGAAGTGACTCTCGAGGTAAGAACCAGATTTTCCCCAAAAACCTGCAGACATCGTCAGTGACAACAAGGACCCAAGCTTGTCCAGTGGGGACAGCAGCCAAGTTCCTATTGGGCAAATCAGCACGACGAGCATCTCCAGGAGGAGCCACAGCCCCTCCTTCCTTGCAGCTCTCCTTGTATGCTCCTGGAGGAGATCCTCGGATGGGTCCTGGTCTCGGTTACTCTTCTCTCTTGCAGGGACACAATACCTAATGGCCAGAATTAAGGAAGGAAAGGTTTATTTAGCTCACAGTTTAGGAAGCTTTCAGTCCACACTCAGCTGTCTCCAAGGCAGAGTGCCACGTAGCAGAGGGCAGCTGTTCACGGCAGTGGAAAACAGTAAGACAGTAAGAGCAAACAGGTGGAGCAGCAGTGGTGGTGGCCTCTCTCCCTCTGTTATATTGCATTCAGGCTTCCACCCTGGGGAGCGTGCAGCACTCACACCCATAACCCCAGCATTGGATCATCAAGCCATCCCATGACTGTATGAGGCTTTGGGGGGACACCTAGACACAACCATAGCAGTCCACGCCCAGTACCTGCTCAGTCCCTTTAGCCAGGCATCACAAGTCAACCACAGAGCCCTCTGCTGGAAGTTGTTCTACAGCTGCCAACCTGGCTCTTCAAGGGGCTGCACCCAGGCTCCCCACAGAGGGAGCCCCGATGCCCCACCCACCACCTTGTCTGCCTATGCCCTGCTCTGAGCAGAGCACCAGCTCTAGTCCTGGCCCCTCAGGCCAAACAGCCCTGACCACGTCCGTTCACAGGCCACTCGCTCCCACGACTTCTGCCACCAACAGGAGCACCCTCTTTACTTTCCCCCATTTCCTTGCTCTTCATTTCTAGTTGTCACCTCGTGGTTGTACATGCACAGGCCACAGTACAGTCACGTAGCACATTGTGCTGAGTGCAATGATCCCACTGCACCATGAGCATTTCCCCCTCCCAAACCACGTCATATCCATCGTGTGGGAAGCACTGGCTCCTCTCCAGGTCTTCATCAAATGCATAATGAGCCTTGTGAGCTCATGCTCCTGGGCTACAGAAATTAGAGTCGATCTCAACTCGCTGTGCTATGCTCCCGAAGCCCAGCTGCCTGTCCTTCCAGCCTCTGGTGGCTGCGGCTCTACCTCTGATTCTAGACACCAACATGCTGGACCGGCTGGCTTCCCTGGAAGCCCTTACCATGTTGTCACACATGACTGAGTTTCCATTCCCTCTGCCTGAATAATTCAGCTCAGATCACCAACTCGAGAAGAGAAAAAGCTGGCTTCGACTCTGGTTTCACGTACTGCAGGCCAGGATCAGTGGCCACAGCCTCTGGGCTCCCCTGGGGGCTGAGTGTCCATGGCAGGTGCACTTGCAAACTGTTCTCCACAGACCAGGAAGCCATGGAGGGAGGGGTGGAGGCACCCGGTCCACTTCTAAGGTACCCTCCCAACAACCTGGGGTCCCCCGAGAGGCTCCACCACCCGCCTGCATCACCCACTGGGGCCTGAGCCTGGTGGCTGCTCACTTTCAGCACACAGTCCTCCTGCTGAGTAGCGCAGCGGCAGCCACAGGCCCTGCTGAAGAACTCTATTTCCTTGTGGGTGTGCATGCATGTGGAATTGCAGGCTACAGGGGAGCTTGCAGCTTAGTTTTTGAGGAAACTCTAAGTGTCTTCCACAATGACTGCTCAAAATTACATCCCCATCAGCAGCACACGAGCTCTGACAGCCACACCAGCACCGGCTTGTTTTTGTACAGCTGGTGGTGCTGGGTTGGTTAGGTTGGGTTCAGAGTTTCTGTTTTGCCTTTTTTATCATAGCTGCTCTGACTGGGGTAGGAGGATATCATGGTTTTGAGTTGGATTTCACTAGCTGACGCTGAACATCCTTTCATGGGTTTTTAGCTGTTCACATATTCTTTGAGAAGTCTCCTTAGCTCATCTGTGAGCTTTGAGCGAGTGACTGGGCTACTGCTGTCAGTTTCTGGAGCTTGGCGCACCCTCCCCAGTGATCCCTGGCTGGCCAAGGCAGCAGCTGGCCCACCTGTCCTCCCACTTGCATTCGTCTCTGCTGCCTGCTGTGCTGCTGGCTGTGAGAAGCCCTGTAGTTTGCAGAACCCGACATGTCTGTTTCCGCATGGGTCTTGGAGGGCTCCCCTAGGCTTCCTTCTGGCACCCTGCAGCCTCACGTGTTGTGGCTGTCTGGTGCAGCATGAGTGCATTTCTGAACAGGGTGAGAAGACACAGAGCTCACACTGCCCACTTCCATGTGTGGACACAGACTGCGGCCTCTCCCAGTGCTCTTTATTGAAGACACCTCCTCTAGTGTGTCCTCACTGCCTGTGCTGAAGCTGGGCAGCTACAAGGCTGAGGGTTAGTGCCAGCCAGTCCTCTGTATGCTCGCTGGCTGGTGATCATCCTGCCTCAGCCTCCTGAGTGCCGGGATTATACATGTATGCTACACAAAGGGCAGACTCCTTTGAGCCTGTGTGCAGGGGTGTTTGTCCTCAGTAGCTTCGGCACTGTCTTGGAATTGCTGCCGAGAGCTCACCTCTCCTCAGTGCTCCACATTGCAGCTCTGATGAATGGGCTCTTGTCCACTCTTTCAGCAGGGCTGTGGGGGGACAAGTATGTGGCTCATTTCTGTGCATGGTTTCTGCACCCAGAAACTTCACCCAGTTTGTTTCCATGGCCAGTCATTTTGTGGGTAGCCTTTAGATCTTCCTGTACATAAAGTCCCATCACTGTGGATGGGGAGCCTTCACCTTCTCCTTGCCCATTTGGGTGTCCTTTGCTCCTCTCTCCTGCTCAGGCTAAGACTTTCTGTGCTGTGGGGATCAAGAGTAGGAAGACGGACTCCATGTCCTGCTCCAGACCTCAGAGGGGCTGCTTGGTTTCTCTGCACCTCTCACCAGGGCAGGACTGGTTGTGGATGTGTCGCAAACACCAGTTAGGGTTTCTATCTGATGTCCTCAAAGCCTCACACACCATAGGCAGGGTGGGAGATACCCAGACCATGGGTGTGTGACCCTCATTGTGGACTGGTCCACCAGTGCAATGAGGGCTGATGTCGGGAGGTCAGGGAGGGAGTACCTGAGGCAGGGCCTGGACGACTGCTCTCCCTCCAGTGATCTCTCTGCTTATCTCTGCCATACCAGGAGCAGCACCCTCCACGATGCCCCTGCCATGGCCCTGCCCCGGAGCCAGCCGACTGGACTGAACCTCTATGGACTGTGAGCCAAAGTAAACCTCTCCCCTTAGAGCTGCGGTGTTGGCACTGTGTCAGCACCCCTTATTGTACTGGGATATGCTTCCCCAAGACCCGATTGGCTGGTTTTTATCATGGAGGATGCACCATCTTCTGCAGCGGTGGAGATGATGCATGGCTTCAGTCTTCTGCTGTTATACTGCATCATGCTTACTGACTTGCATGTGGTGACACACTCTGGCACGAGTCCCACTACCCATGACACGCGCTCCCTCCCAGGCACTGCTGCCTGGTCAGCCAACACATCGGTGAGAATGGCCATATCTATGCTCATCTAGAGTATTGATCTATATTTTCATTGTTTTATGTTCGTTTTGTATAGCTTTGTGTCCCTGCTGGTTTGGGTTAACAGTGTGGTACTGGCCTTGCTTGGAATTTGGAAGGACTCCCTCTCTTTCAGTTTTTTGGAATAATTTTAAGAGGACTTGGTAAAATCTTTAAAGGTGTGGCAAAATGTATCAGGGAGGCTGCCTGGCCCTGTCTAGTCCTGGGCTCTTCTTTTTTGAGACTTGTCAAAGACTCATTCTCATGACTTACTTTCGGTCTGAGTTCCCACGGCTTCATGAGTCAATTTAGGTTACACATGTCCTGAAATCTACTGCTTCCCTTTTGGTTTTCCATTATAATTTAGAGTTCTCAGTAACAGCACTGAGGACTGTGGTCTTTGTGTGATGTTAGTTATGTCTGCCTTTTAGCTCTGATGTCACTAGATTGTCTCTTTTTTCTTGACTAGCTGAAGTTTCTCAATTTCATCTTTTTTTTTTAAATGTTTATTTTTATTTTATTTTATTTTTTCTTGTTTCAGAACTTTTGTTTCTTTATTTATTTTTATGGCCGGCTCAGCCTGCCCTGAGGGCAGGGCTGGCGCAGCATGTGGTGCCTGGGATCAAACTGCGGTCCCTGCAGCTGCCTGCAGGTGCTTTAGACCACTGAGCCATCCTCCCGGGCCCTCAATTTCATCTTTTTGAAAAAAAAAAAAAAAAACCTTCATGTGGTTGCCCTTTAATTTTTTAAGCCTCTGGTTAGTGTATTACTGCTTGATCTTGGTGAGTTTTTCTCTTAACAGTTTTAGGTTGGTTTGTTCTGCTTCTGTCGTTCCTCAAATCTCATTACTGGGGTGTTTATTTGGAGCCTCCCCTTACTGCTTGTTTGGGGACCTATTGCTCCAAACTTCCCTCCTGGTGCTCCTTGCTATAGCTCACAGATTCTGGTGCCTTGTATCACATTTTATTTGTTTTACGCATTTCTTTTCTTTTTCCTTTTGATTGCTTTCTTAGCCCAAGAGTGACCAGTCCTGAAGTGTGGTTCCTCTCACAAGGACCTCCTTCTGCAGACCCACAGCCACACTGGCTTTGTCCCATCCCAGTGGGGCAGCACTCTCTGCCCTCAAGTTTGCTTGGCTTTCCTCCATGCTGGCCACTGCAGGTGTCCTGGGGGCTGGCTACAGGCTATGTGTGGCTCTTGGAGGAGCTGGGCTTCAGCTGTTTTGGGCATAGCATGCCAGGCTTTGGGCCATGGCTCACGACAGAGTCTGGAGTCCTCACATCTTGGCTGGGTGCAGACTGCTGTGTCCCTGAGGCAGTGCCCTCTGCCAGGCACCTGGGGGAGCACAAGGCCTATGAGACCCATGAGGTCTGCCAGACAGGCATGAAGCAGCATCAGCACCTTCCAGTACAGGGCCAGGCAGACTTGGACAGCTAGGGCCCATGTTGGGCTCTGCCTGCACAGAGGGTGGGGACCGAGTCACAGCCCTGACATGGTACCAACATCCACACACAGGGGGGAGAGCCCAGAGGGTCTCCTGAGGCTGAGAGTCAACCCTTGGGTTATCATGGAGTTTAATTCATGTAATTCGACACACCTGGGTGACCAGGCCCTGTGCCATGCAGCTCTAGGTGAATGTGACCTTGAACTGCCCCCACTGGTATCTTTAGAACCCACATGGCCTGAGTAGGGACACTGATCCCATGCAAACAGCTGCTGCATTTATGAAGAAAGGAAATTTGTGTCTTCAAAGCTGAAGGGAGCAAACCCAGAAGACACTCTGTAAGAAGACATCACTTCTCAGTGGTGGATTATTTGTAAGATGCCTGGCAGCTGACAACACCAGCAGGTCTCTCTGTGAATGTGGGCAATGTTCCTGTCACAGCCCATGGGTGATGGAGGTCTGGAAGGTACAGTGAGGACCTGACCCCTGGTGGCTGCTGGTGGGGCTTATGTAGCCTGCATATCCCTGGCAGGCACCTCAAGCTGAGGGGACCCCAGGTTCTTCCCCCTGACCCTAAAGGAGCAATGGGAAGCTATAGGGTGGCTGTTAAGGATAGAAATGGCAAAGTCCAGGGAAAAATAGGGGCAGCTGACACCCCGTCCACAGAGGGGGCACTGCAGCCCCGTCTCTCCACGGGCCTCACAGGGCTTGCACTAACAAGGGCTTCCAACATGGCATCACCACAGCCACAGCCCAAGCTTACCTCATTACTATAAGCTCCTGTGCCAGCAGGACACACACATGGACACACTCCTCACATACATGAGTAGGGACACTGATCCCTCACACACAAATGGGGCACAAAGAGCACATGACTCTCCAGACTGCCAGGCAGGACACTTGGGGCTGGAGACCCCTCGGAGAGTCCCTGCTGCAGCTGGGACTGGCATGCAAGCAGTCCCTCTCACTGGGAAGAAGCTGTCTTTTTAAAAAATGTGAACCCCAGGCCTCAGACTGAGCTCTACGCCCAGCTCTTTGTATTTATTTTAGACTGGATCTCACCAAGCTGCTCACTAGCCTAGCCTGGGCTATGGCTTGTGATGCTCCTGCCTCGGCTTCCAGAGCGCTGGGGTGCAGGTGCGACGCTGTCTCTCTCACTCTTCTCTTGGAGCCTTGGCAGAGTTGAACAAGGCTGGCTCCTAGGAGAGACCTCTGCTTCGCCCAGAGAACATCCAACTAAATGTTAATCTGGTGTTCAAAATGCCTCCCCCATACCAGCCAGTGTGTAGGCCGAGGCTGTGACCACCTCATCGCATTGGCACAAGATGAACACTCACGTCATCTGCTGCCCTTGCCATGGGATAGACAGCACGCAATTTCTGCGATGGCACTGGCAGCCAGGCCCAAACCTCAACCCTGGGCCTGCACTGCCTCCCCGTGGCTGCTCTGAGAACAACACCTGCAGATCCAGGAAGAGAGTCATCACAATGGCGGCACGGCCACCAGGTGGCCACCCCGTACGCACTCCAAGGAGGCCTGAGGGAGGGGGGACGTCACCACGCACTTCACCACCCGCACTGACCCTAGGGGATTTGTGGGAGAACCAACCCTCACCTCTGGGGGCTGAACGTCATGGTGGAGGCTGCTCTTGGCTTCAGAGATGCCCCTGGTGATCTGTGACCTCTGAGAAGAGAGGAAGTACACAAGAAAGCAACCCCAGGCCCCTGCTGAGGCTCTGAGCCCACTGTGCACTGAGTCGGCCAGCCCATGGCCTATGCCCACATAGGTAGGACACACAGAGACTCTTGGCCTGGGGGTGCCAGTGGGTGGCCAAGCAGGACACAGCTGGCCGCCTCCATCCCATCCCACTGTGCCCCCACCAGTTGCTCTATATGCAGCCTTCACTGTTAGGGATGGTTGTCACACACGGGACATAGGCAACATCCCCAAACCCCAGAGGACCAGGAGTGGGGACCACAGGGACTCAGAGCAAGGCTCGTGACATCCTGCTTGGCCTAGGCCATGCATCTGGCATTTCCTGTCACTGCCCCAAACCTGCGGTCACCTTGAGTCCAGCAGAGCCTGGGTGACGAAGAGTGAGCTTCTCGGGGGAACTGGGGTGGCGATCAAGCAGAGCCAGCCCATCTGGCACACAGTGGCACCCTGCCCTCTTCACATGACACCCACGGCTCCTCCCAGAAAGCCCTGCTACGGTGCCCACCTGCCTCAGCTGTGCCCTCTGGTGCCACTGGAGCAGCAGATGCCTGTGTCCCATATTGGGAGGGTGGAGAGAGAGATGGCAGCTGTAGCATCTTTCTGCTCAGCAATAGAAAAGCCCACGACCCAGGTCCCTGCCCATATCTGTATCCACCGCTGCACACGAGAATGGATAGGACTCCAGACAGTCACATTCAAGGACCACCGCCAGCTGCAGTACTCTCAGGCAGCCCCAGCCCCCACTGGGTCCCTACATTCCTCTTTCCTGGTCTGCTTCCCCACTGTCAGCCCTGAGCAAGGGTTTCACTTGATGACTGCATCCTGCTGGCAGTTGTGACCTCAGGGCTATTACTCCCATCCCAGCCCCACACACCCTCTCCTGCACTTCTTAGGTGGAAGGCAGCTCTGGCCATCTTCCCTTGGGGGGAGGGGGGGCGCAGCACGGGCGTGGAGACAGCAGGAGGCCTGGGAGAGCGCCTCTTCCACTGAGATGATGCGCAGGGAACCTTCCCCAGTCCCCTATACCTTCCTCAAGGGGCCTGAACACCCCTGGCTCCCAGTGCTGAGACCCTATCACCTGTCTTCTATCCACGTGTGCTTTGAGATGGTCTGCCAAAAGACCGAGGGCCAGGCAGATGTTCTAAGCACAAGCAGGCGGCTGAGGGTGAGGATCAGGCCTCAGCATGGAGAATCAAGGTAGGGACCAGGTCTGCTGCCCACACAGAGCCCACCAACCTGGCCTGCTGCCCCTGCCTCCACTGGCCCTGGAGCCCACACTGACTCAGTCCTAAGCAGAACTGGGACAGCGGGTTGGAGTAGAGACTGTAGTGCTCCCAGAGCTGCAGCATGGAGACCAAGCTCCCAGCCAGAGCAGTGGGGAGCAGTCCTCCAGGAGTCCCTTGTGCTCAGGCTGAGAATCCATCCCTCATCCCAGCCATTGAGGGCCAGAAGCAGAAGCACACACTGCTGCCTGGTTGTGGATAAAATGTGTGGGACAGAGTAGAGCAAGTACGGAGACCCGGGGCTGAACCCCAGGGCAACCCCCAGATGCATCCCCTCTGTGGGGGCTGGACCAGGCTGTCAGGGGATAGGAGGTGGACAGAGCGGTTTGCAGACAGCTGGGAGCCCCTCAATGGCCAGGCTCAGGACTGCGGTGACGGGAGAGGCTGGCAGTCCTCACTCACAGCCTCCCTGCCCAGTACTGGGGCCTGCTGGTCTCAGTCAACACTGGTTCCCTTGGAGACAGCCCCTCAGAGGCTGTACCAGGACTCAGCTCTGGAAGATGAGAGGTAGCATCTCCCCCACAGGCAGCCAGGGCTGCTGTGCCATCCCACAAACCCAGTGAGTGCAAGGCCATTGGCTACTGCAAGATGAGCCATCACCACCACTGACCCAGACATGTTGGCCTCTGGGGCCTGAAGTTTCCGGGAGGGGATGTACTCTGCATCATCGCACTTCAGACACCCACAGGCCTCTGGACTGGACGTCAGTCAGCAGAAAGGACCCAGGGGCCCCTCTGGATGTTCCCTGCCCTCACCACCCAGGTGGTGGGCACAGCATACAAGCAGGACTCACACCCCCGAGCCAGACTTGCCTGGCTCTGCCCGGCCAGGACACCAGGGTCCCTTGCTCGTGTAGTCACCACACTACCCTTGGCCTCCTTGCATCAGGGTAGCCCCATGACAACCAGACCCCCCCCCCCCAGTGCTGGTGTCACTGTGCTTGCTGGGCCACAGTGCCTCCTCCAGCCTTGCGCCTTGCAGGCGTGGCACCCCCTGCCCCAGAGGTGCAGTCATCCTGTGGCCTCAGGTGAGCTTCCAGACATGAAGGCTTTGGACTGTAGAAGAAGTCTCCAAAGGAAAGCCCAATTCATGCTTTTGCATTTGGTTCTGTGGGTGACTACAATCAAATAATCCTATAATAACATGTCCTGTATGAAATCTGTTCCCTGTGAACCCAGACTACAGCATCATCCCTGGGGTGCACTGTCAGAGGCAGTTGGTCTCATCTCATACATTGCAAATGTCTGCTCTGGTGTGGACAATGGCTCCCGTCCAGCCTGCAGAACCCCACACAGGTGTGGCCTCCCTCCCCTCACAGAGATGCAGCCTCTCTTGTGGATCTGCCCATCTCTTGTTGGCACAGGCATGAGCACCAGAGCCCAGCTTCCCCATGGGCCACAGCTGAGTGCCCAGGGCAATGAGGGGGCACAGGCTCAGCAGTTGTCCCAGCCCAGGCCAAGCAGACTGCTCCTAGGTGCTCCAACCCACAAGCCTTGCTGCATCTTTATTCAAATCTCACACCAGGCACAGAGGCAGGAGGACAGATTCACCTACCCCGGCATGACACCTGGCGATACATCTACAGAACAATATGCATCCTCAAGCGGCTGCAGCCCCACAACATTTTCAGTTTCCCAGAGAGCAGGTTGTATTTTTGGAGCACAGGGATCTTGGTTGACTTTTTACTTCCTTTCCTGTGTGCCTGCAGCACAGACTGCATCTTGTCAGCTCTGCTTCTGGGAGGGGCGCTGCCCAGAACTGGACACTGGGGGTTAGGGTAGAGCCAGAGTCATAGCTACTAGGCATAGGCATTGCTGGCTGAGATGCCACCAGCTGGCCACCTGCTGCTCACTGCCAAGCACGGGGCTCTCCCGCCTGCAGCCAACTCTGCCCGGATGGTGGTGGCCTGGACAAGAGAGGTCACACAATATCCAGGTGGACCATGGGCTCTCATCATCGGCATTTAGTTTATTACCCTGGAAACCGAGGTCGGGATACAAATGAAACTTGCACATTTGCCACAGAGAACGTGTGTGTGTGTGTGTGTGTGTGTGTGTGTGTGTGTGTGTGTGTGTGTGTGTGTGTACAGACTTTAACAGTTCCCTCTGAGAATACCAGCTGCTCCTATCCCGGACTCAGTCCCCACGGCCTGCTGTGGAGAGCATCCAGCTGCCTGGAACCCAGATGCCATGGTGAGGTCCCCCAAGGCCTGTGGCCACATGTGGGAAGGGGAGCTGACTGCAGGGCCTCAGTGCCCCTCCAAGTATCAGCCAGAGCCCAAGGTACAGTGTTACCAACTGTCACCTCACTGGGAGGTCAGTCCCCTCAGGTGGCCATGAACACAGCAGGGACTCCTTGCAAGTATCCCCACTTTCTGCCCAGACATGGGTGCCCAGGCATCTGGGACCCCTCCTGGAGCCTCAGACGTGGCAGGAGATAAGAAACACCCACACTGAAACACAGGATGCGGTGCCAAGGCCACATCTCCACTAGGTGCCCTGGCCTTGAGGGTGCATTAGCCACAGTTGCAGGAGGGAGAGGATCCCAAACAGACAGGAGGGGAAGGTGGCAGGGGCAACGGCACAGCAACGGGACAGGGCCGGGAGCACAGGAGCTGCCCTGGATGTGTCTACCATGAAGATGCATCTCTACATCCTAAAGGGGGTCTCTGAAGACTGAGCCAGCTCAGCAGGCCATAGAGGCTATGAGATGAATAGATAGTGCCCGTCAAGGCAGCTCTGTCCACGCTCCCTATCCATGGCCCTACCAACCTTGCCCAACCTCGCTGCTCTGATTCCTTCCAAAGAGGCTCTTACAGCCCAGGTGCAGAGCCTTCACCTCCCAGATCCTCTACTCCAGCTCCACAGTTTAGTCCCACTCTGCTTCCAGGACCTACACTAGCAAAGAATAAAAAGCAGCCAGTAGACCCCCAGAGAAAGGTGACACTAGGACCCTGGCCAGCCTTCTGGATACAAACTCCTTAGGTGAAAAAGAATCGCATTTCTGTATATCAGCAACCAACAGAAAATTACACTTTAAAGGTATCATTCACCTTAATACAAAAAAGAAAGAAGAGTCACACAACACTAACACAGAAAAGAAACTTTCAGAATTCTGAAAGACATTAAGAAAGACCTAGATTTAATCCTGAGGGGATTTGACCCTGGAAGATACAAAAAAAAAAAAAAAAAAAAAA
>PVJA010013620.1:0-49148 GCA_004027025.1 Myocastor coypus | reverse complement strand
TTCAGGCTGGCTTTGAGCTCACTTTTGTAGCCCAGGCTGGTCTCGAACTCACAACGATCCTCCTGCCTCAGCCTCCCAAGTGCTGGGATTACAGGCGTGCGCCACCACGCCTGGCAAACCATTGTTAAATTTAAACAGTAAAAATTGAAAAAAAAAATGCTGGGATGATGGGTGTGCGTGCTACACCCACCCTGGGGTGGGCAGCCTGAAAACAAAATAAGGGAGGGAGAGAGGCTTGCTCTCCACAGCTGCTGTTCCTCCCTGTTTGCTTCTGCTGCTGCCCTCTGCCATGTGCCACTCTGCGTTACAGCCTGCCGAGTATGGACTGAAAGCTTCACAAACTTTGAGCTAAATAGCCTTTCCTTCCTTCCTTTTGGATGTGATGTACATTGTCTTGGTAATGAGAGATAAGTAACAGAGAAACCTTTGAAAACCTCATGGTTGATTGAGGGAGACAAGAAGCTTACTGGGTGGGACAACTTTCACTATCATTGTTGCCGGCTGGTTCAATGGAATCCTATTCTTCTCTGCAGCTGTAACAAGGAACCTGCCCAATGACACTTTCATCTCTGTTTGAGGATTTCCCAGAAATGTGGCAACACATTGTCATTACACAGCTTCATCACTCACACCGCTAGTCAGGCAGTGATTCTCTACAAAATTCTGTGCTGCTTAAACGCATTTTACACATCTTCCTAATGTCATTTGGAGTGGGGGACTCCTCTGCATTTTTCTCCTCCTCTACAGACAAGATCTCCTCCCTAACTCCGTGCTATTGGGAGACGATCCACCATTTCACAGAGACAGAGAAGCAGCACTGGGGAGGCCATGATCATGTGATGTTCTTCACCGAGCCCGACTTGTATTGTGAGACACTACTTGTTTAGTAAGTTGAAACGTATTGGCAATGTTCATCATTTTGCAGAATGCTCATAGAACAAGTTACTCTCAATCCAAGACTTTCTGTATTTTACAACAGAAATTTAATCCAAAATAATTGAAAAGAAAGAACCAAGAGACCACAGTGACCTGTTGGGTACAGCCTGACAAAGTACAGTGCCCTCTTGTACATAGCCAGGCACGCAACACAGTGATACACAGGAAGGAAATAACACAAAGTGACCGACCAATAAAGACGAAGGAAATGTTGTCCATGCCACTGACCAGTCAGGAGTACTGCCCTTGAAAGGGCTCCGCACCCCAGCAAACAATCACAGGTGGCGGGTGGCGCTAGATGGATCACAGACAGGCAAACATTTCCTGCTCTGGGAGTTGAGGAGATCCTTCTCTCTATAGGAAGACACAGAAGTTAGAAAAGCCCCCACATGAAGAGCAGAGAGTTACTGGGATTTGTGATGACCAGGAAAGAAGGGAGCAAGGATTTACTGCATTAAAGTGTTAAACCTGAGGGAGTTTTTTTTAGGGAGAATAGCATGCGTATAACCCCGCAAGGCAGGGCAACACGTGCCCTTAAAGAGGGCCTCCTGGAGCAACAGCGGGGATGGCCTGCCTCCGTACTTGCCCTTGTGGGTCTTGGACTGGCCAACTGCATGTCTGTCCTTTTCCATGTCTATCTGTATCTCTTTCCTTCATGTTCCTGAAAGCAGAAGAGCATTTCACTCCCTAAAATCCTGCTATCATTTGGGTCTAGAATGTCCCCAAAGTCCCACGTGTAAGAGGTGTGGTCCCAGCTTGGTGATACTAGGAGACAGTAGTCAGTGACACTGGGAGGTGGGGGGACTCTTGAGAGTCAAGATCAAGGGAAGGGGTCTTAATTTTCAAGTCTGCCTTTTAAGGGACTGCAGGACTTTGTGTCTCTCCCACCCCCACCCCCACCCCCATCCTTTGCCACCATGAGGCAAATGCTTCTGCTCTGCCACACATTCCCAGAATGACAGGGCCAATGACCAAGGTCTAGGACCTCCACAGATATAAGTCAAACACTTCTTTGTAAATCGATGTTCTCAAGTGACTGGCCTAGTGACATCAAGCTGATGAAGGACCCATTGAGTGGGTCAGAGTGGACTGGCCCAGCCAGAGCAAACAGAATGGGTTGGCCCACATCAGTCCTGAAACCCACCATCCAAACCCTAAGTCACTCACTTTAAATCCTTGAAGGCCAAAACTACGAAGCCCCACAATGTGTGCTATTCCCCTAAATTTACTCATTCAAAGAAAAGACAGTGTTGAAAATCCATCTGACTTGGAACAGCTACTCTTTCACCACCATCTGACAATAAACACAACAATCACACCTAATATATTCTGAGCTTGCTTTCTTTTCTGAAAAACACAGAGAAGAATTTAAATCACCCTTTCTGTGTTCCCCTCTTGACCTCGAATGTTGGGGAAGTGACTGCTGAGACCCTTGACCTGTGTTTTATTTGTTCTCATTACTCATTCCCCTCTGGCTGGTGGGCCAGGGCGATCAGAAATGCAAACCGCAAAGGCAGGTGGGTGAGCAAGCGGGCAGCACCAGAGGTGCCGCTGAATCATCCGGCACCAGCTTACCCATCACCATTGCAGATCGGTGCCACATGCAACAGGGCTGCTGGCACCTTGTTTAAGCCACAGGGTGACCCCATGACATAGGTTCCAGGGGATAATTACACATACACATTGCTAAGACAGCCTCAGGTCACTGCTACAGTGCAGATCTTGAAAGGCCCCAAGCACCATCTGTTAAAGCTCTGGTCCCCAGCCTGGGCTGGTCACTGGGAACATAACTTTTGTCCCCACAGAGAGACTGTGGAAAACTTGCCCCTGCTTCCCCGCTTTCTGCCAAGAGGTACACAGATGCCTCTGTCACGTGTCTGCCATATGCTTCAATCACCATAGACCACTTTGCTTTGGGCTCAAAGGCAATAGGGCCACCCAAAACACTGAACAACAATGCACCTTTCCTCCCCATCGTGAGAGGTAACCAACACGGTCACAGCACTACTGCCCAATCCCAAGCCAGCAATGACCTTCAGGCACATGGCCTCTCTGCTATGACTTCTTTCTAAGAAGGGTCGACTACTGTCCTAAAGGCTGAAAGACAGAGGGACAACTGGGACCCTTGGGCCTCATGATCCCACATGGAGGCTGAGACTCAGCAGCAACAGGCATGCTGCCATCCCAACTCCCTAGTGCAGAAGCTGGTCTCCTCTTGCTGCCAACCCTGTGGGCAGTGAGAGCTGCCCTGGATGCAGTGTGCCTGCCTCGGGGCCTGGGTGCCTTGGTGCCAATGCCACCTGACTCCCCAGCTGATAGGCCCTTCCTGCAGGCCCACGCTTGAGGTGGCACTTGGGCGCATCACACGCTTCGAGGCACCAGCAGACATGAAATGGAAAACACCCAGGCCTATGTTCCACAACCCCAGAGCCCTGCCAGGGAGCTGCCCCACATTTACTCCCACTCCACCCCAAGCACCCCTCAAGAGACCACTCCCCACCCTATGATATTCAGCTTGGGGCCCAGCACAGCAGTTATATGTCTTTTTCGCTTTTACTAATGTGTTACTTTCCAGTGTCTTCTGGCACACTAAAAAAGCCCAAACTGGGCTGGGAAGATAGCTTGGCAATCTAAGTGCCTACCTGGCAAGCACAAGCACCTGGATTCGATCCCCAGTACCATATGCCATGCCACCAGGCTGGCCACTGGAACTAGGCATGGTGGTGCACACCTGCAATCCCAGCACTGAGGAGGCTGAGACAGGAGAATCACTATCGGTCTGAACTGAGTAGTGAGACCATGTATCCAATCAATCAATCAATCAATCAATAGGAAAAAAATTAAAAGAAAAGCCCAAACTTTGCACCCCACAAAGCGAGCATCCTATACCAGGCTGGTGTCCAATCCAGTGCCTTCCTTGCCTGGTCAGCGCCTGCAGTTACCCGACTTCCCTGAGCTAGACACCCACTCACCCCATCACAAGTCTCGATGTCCTCAGAGAAGCATACCACTGCAGAGGGTGCCTGCCTCCCAGAGTGACTACGGCCGCGGGGGCAGCTCCCCTACCTCAGCATGACCCTGGCCTAAGGCAGGACACAGAGAATGGCCTGGTGCTTGGGTCATGAAGGCCAGTCAATTTACACCTAAACTGCTCCCCACCCTCCCCACCATAAATCTACTAGGAGAAAGCAATAATTGTATCTTGGGGTTACTAGGGGAACCCCCACCCCGAGGGACAAGAATTCAGTAGCTTTCTCACTGCCCTCAGGCCAGGTTCCTCACAGCCAGTCTGAGTGCTACCTGGTGGTGACCCCTCCCTTGCCGCTGGATGCTAGTGTGTTAGGGGTGGTGGTCTAGGAAGTGACCGCTTCATGAAAGCCACTGTACTCAGGTCACCTGGGGAATGCTTGCATTCCATACTAGTCTGGAAGAGAAAAATTCAAATTTGAGTTTGGGCTTTTTCAATATGTCAGAAAAGACAATAGAAAATGACACATTGGCAAAATGTGAACAGACCCAGAACTTCCCTGGCAGACCCCAAGCTGAGCATCCAAAGAGGACCCTGGTGGAGTCAGCCTGCTAACAAGAGACCCAGTCCTCACCCACGACATGCACAACCTTTCCCTTTCAGGTGGAAAATAAAAGTAAGAAAATGAACTGCATGTTGCAAACTGCACTCCACTCAAGCAAGGACCACTCACCAGTCACCTCCCCAGGCAGCAGCAAAATGTACTAAACGGAGGCAGTCAAAGGGCTGTGGCTCTTGAGGACATACTCTTCCTGGCCACAGAATTCCTTCAGAAAATTCAGGTCCCCAGGACACAGGGGCCACCCCATCAGTCACTTCAGAGTCTGAGCCAGGGGGATCCCACAGCAGCTTGCAGCGGTGACAAAGGCTTCCAGCTCCACCAAGTTCTCTCCCATCTTGATATTCCCGAGACTGCCGGGGGTGCCGGGCCCTCTGCATTTTACATTCTCATGTAGAGATTTCTACAGCCTGGGCTCTGTGGTGACTGAGGCCTCATCTGCTCCTACAGATCAGAGCAGGCTGAGTGCCAGCTCCGTGGGCAGCTGTGCAAAACCCTGGAGCTCAGAAGGATTCTGTGCTCTCCATGTGTCACCAGGTTGGCCTTGACTTCATCATGGTTGTCTGGGGTCTCATCCTTTCAGTTCATTTTCCACTGGCTTGATTTTAAAGATAACATGAGAATTTTGAGACCCCCAACTCAAAAGCAGAAATACATCTGATCAGATTGCTTTCACTGCAGCATATTAGCATATTTGAGCCAGCCTGAGGATGAAGCCAACAGACCAGGAGAGAGGGATGACAAAAAGCAAGGGGACCCAGGACAGCCAAGTCCAGATGCAAGACCACATCTCACCTAAAACCTACTGAAGCAGTCTTTTCAATTACAAGAGAAGAGTTTACAGTACCCTGAAAGTACTTTAAGTACAGCAAATGTCTTACTAGATGAAGAAACACCCTGAAGAGACACAAGGACTTCATGAGCTCCAAGGGCAGCAGAGATAAACTTGGTTAGGTTGAATTGAGTCCCCCTCTATGTAAAAAATACTGGGCTGTGTGTGCTTTAAAACAAACATAAAGGGCTGGGAGATACCTTGGTTTAAGCACCTGCCTGGCAAGTGCAAGGAATACCTAGGTTCAACCCCAAGTACCATGTGCTATGCTGGCCCAAAACCAGGCGTGTTAGGGCATGCCTATAATTCCAGTGCTGGGGAGGCTGAGACAGGTGGGTTACTATGAGTCGGAGCTCCTAGCAAGACCCTGTACCAAATTAGATAATTAATTAATTACTTAAAATACTGACAGAGCAAGTAGCAGGGAGGCAAGTCTGCTTTTCAAGTTCCACACAAACGAACTTAACAGAGATTAGATGACTTTCGATCAGAGATCTTCGCTTCTCCAGAACAAACAGGCCCCATCTAATGGTCAGCATGTAGGCAAGCTCCCAAGTGTGCAGGCTAAAAGGCATAATTTACACAGAACATTTTCTGCATGGTTTCCCTCACTCTGAAAGATAGCTCTGCTCCTGACTCACACTTCTGCGCTTACAGAAAATCTCCAGGCAGCTTTCAGAAAGAAAATTTCTTTTAATTAGCAACATAAATAAGCGCTACTCAGGAGGTGGGCTGGCTACGGTTGTGTTCACTTGCTTTTCCCACTTAGTTACTGATGGAAGGACCCAAAGAAGAATCAGGGGAGAAAAAAAAAAAAAAAAAAAAAAAAGATTGTGTCTTTGCTGCCGACCCTACTCTGGATCCGAGCATGCGAAGACCCAGAGGCGAGGGCTCTGTGCAGTCACACCACCCAGGTCATGCTTATGGGCTCGGAGGACTTGCCTGCCCAGAGACCACTGCGCCACAAGGATCACCATCTGCGCATGCCCAGCAGCAGGAGCTCAGCAAGTTCAGGGAGGGACATGCTGGAATCAGGAGCTCACGCACAGCATGCCTGCCGACCGAAGACCTCGGTGGGACACAGCAAGCTGCTGAAAGGGAAGTGAGCACTGGAGAGCACAAAACACAGGGTTCCATCTACAGAGAAGGGTCCCCAGCTTCCCTGTGCCACCCCGAATGGCTAGAAGTCCCACGATACTGGCACGACACTGCAGCCCCTGCCCAGCTAAGCAGTGAATTAAATGAAGCTGGGAAGAGGACACATTCGATGGTGGGGTAACCGCAAATGGACGGAAGCCCCAAAGGAGAGGATGCTATTTGCATCCATGTCAAGGAAAAGGAGTTGGACACAGAACATCCAACAACAGCAGGGGCCAGGTAACAGGACAGCTGCAGCCACTGAAGCATCCAAACGCCAGCCGTGGAGAGAGGCACTGAGGGAGATACAAAGGGAGCATGTGGGCCAACCAGGAGTCAGGGCTCTGGCCAAATCAGGAGTTAATGGAGGGCCTGCATTTCCAGTCACGGAGCTGCTGCAATCCTGGGACACACAGCAGCCACAGAAAAGAGTGCCGGGTATGTGTGAGGATTTTAAGATCCTTGTGTGCCCTGAAATGCCAGGCACAGAGCCCTCTGGACTAATCAAATGCTTTCAGGCCCATTAAGCAGCTCTGGCTGTTCAAGACTCTTAATGTGTTTAGAAAACTATACTCTAACTTCCGGAGGGGGCAGAGTCCTCTCAGCTGTGCCCACTGCATTTTGCAGGAGGAAGCCAGAGCCCACCTGCCATCTGCAGCACTCAGGAAGGTGGCACTGGCATTCTGTTCCTGCCAGAGTATCACAGAGGGACCCCAGCCGCACACCAACTCACAGCCGATTGTGTTACAGCTCACATCCTACCTAAATAGCTCTGAAGGGAAGATGGAGAGACAGAATCCCCCTCAACAACACTGGCAGTGAGGCTTCCGTAGATGTGTTCCAAATGAACCAGGAGACTCAGCAGCTGGACACTAGGAACTCCCTGCTCTTCCTTCTGACTGATGATTAAAAGAATCCAGCCCTAGTCCTGGGTTTGCTGCTGCCTTGGGTACATAAGAAGAGCTGTACCAACCCTGGGCCTAGCCGCACCAATGGGGGATGGCACCCCGTCCCCAGACTTGAGGACAGCTACTGGACTACAGAGGGGAACTGCAAGGCAACCCTGAACAGAGATCGCCATGGTGTGTCCTTAGCTTATCTGTGACAGTACAAGTGGACGTCCTCACTTTGCACTGGGAGAGACTATTTTCCTTTCCTCATGTGTCATTTTACAGAACCAGTCCCATCTGCACAGGCACACCGCCCTGAAGTGGCAGAGCTGGGATCTGAACTGAGGTCCACCTGACCCACGCTGCCGGCTGCTCCGGCTGCCCCCGGCTGGGTGAGCCAGGCCACCACACACAACCTGACATTGAAAGGTCACCATAGTCAGAAAGGCTCTCATTTCTGCAAGGTGCTCAGAGTCTCTGTGTCAGGAAGAAGCCACAAAGCTTCCAGAAAACTTTTGCTGGCCACGTGCAGGACCGGGACACACACATCTGAGGGGGCCTCACTGCGTGGCCCTATTCCCAGTGACCTTAGGAGCTGACATGCCTGAAAGAGGTGACCCAAAGAAACTGAAAGCAATTCTGGAAGCTGAAACAGATAGGCAAGCTCTATGTCAGTGGTTCTCAACCTGTGGGTCGTGATCCCATGGGGGGGGGGGGCAAACAGCCAAGACACAGGGGTCGCCTAAAGCCATTCTGAGTCATAACTATAGCAAAATTACAGTTTTGAAGTAGCCACCAAAATTATTTTTTGATTTAGGGTTACCGCAACATGAGAAACTGTATCGCAGGGTCACGGTATTAGAAAGGTTGAGAACTACTGCTCTACGTGGATTTCTGTTTGCTCTTTGGTTTTGTTTTTGTGATACTTAAGAATTGAGCTGGGCGTGGTGGCACATGCCTGTAATCCCAGCACTTGGGAGGCTGAGGCAGGAGGATTGGTGCGAGTTCAAGACCAGCCTGGAGTACAAAAGTAAGCTCAAGGCCAGCCTGAACTGCACAGTAAGACCCTGTCTCAAAAAGAAAAAGAATTGATCCTAGGCCTGGCACACTGAGCTGCATCCCCAACCCTTTTATTTTCCTTTGGGGGGGTGGCTAGGGCACGGTCTCCCACGTTGCCCAGGCTAGCCTTGAGCATGAAGTCCTCCTGTCCCTGCCTGGAGATGAATTACAGCCATGCACCTGGCCCTGCAGTTTGCTTGTCTGGCTGGCTGTTTGCTTGCTTGCTTCATCACAGCAGTGGAAACTGAATGAAGACTATAGCCCATTCTCCAGTTCTGAGACAGGATCTCACTAAGTCGCCTGGGCGGCACCTAAACTAGTGATCCTCCTGCCTGGCTCCCCATACATGGAGTATAGGCCTATGCCACTATGCCTGGCTCCTATATGTGTTGTAACTGAGCCGGTGTCCCCAGCATACATCTCATGTGCGAGACAGCATGGAACACAAGCACAGCCACAGGAAGCAAGAAACTCCCATCAAGGCCAGCCCGTCACCAGTGACGCCTTCAGCTAGGAAGATCCTGGGAGTGGGGTTATGCTAAGGACTGAGTCCAGAGGTGGATAGAAGTCACAACAGGGAAGACCTCACGCATGAGCCTGAAAGAAGACTCCAGAGTCCATCTGTCTATCTCTTTCCCCCACCCCATGAGGGGACAGAGCAAGAAGGCCACCGCCAGAAGCCACCTAGTCCATGCTTTTTCTTGTGGCGTGGCCCCTAAAATAGAAATGTACACCTGTAAGACACTGGCAGTGCTGAAGGAGCTGGACAATGCAGTGACATTTATTTCTCCACTTTCATAAGATGTTCTGAAGCAGTGGTTCTCAACCTCTCTAATGCCATGACCCCGTAATTCAGTTCCTCATGTTGCGGTGACCCAGAACCAAAAAATAATTTTGGTGGCTACTTCAAAACTGTAATTTTGCTACAGTTATGATTCAGAATGGCTTTAGGAGACCCCTGTGTTTTGGGTGTTTGACTCTTGCCAGGGTCGTGACCCACAGGTTGAGAACCACTGTAAGAAACTGAATCAGTGTTTACAAATCTGCTTATCAATAAGAAATCCACCAGGAGGACCAGAAACTGGACTCAAACTCACGTTTAGATGAACTGTTGATATATTTTGCCCATTTCTATTGGGTTTCTGATCTTTTTTTACTTCTAAATTTTACTATCTCTATATTTTAGAAGAATGAGCTCTGTGATACAAGTTGTGGATATTTTAAATCAGTTCGCTATTCAGTTTCTCACCTAGCTTATGATGTTTTCTTCCACCATGTAAAAGGGTTATTTTTCCTCTAATGTGACTGACTTCATAAATCTTTTCCTGTATTGCTTTGTATTAAATTCTGAGTCACAATTTTATCCATGCAGTTCATGAAAGAACTTATCTGCACTTTCTTCTAGTTCTTGTAGTAACATCTGTCTATCCAGAGCCATTTGAAATGTATGACAGACTATCATAAAAGACATCAATACATTTTATTTTGTTTTCCAAATGGCTAACCAGCTGTCCCTGAAACATTTTTTAAATGTCTTTCTCTAGTACTATTTTACTTTAGGAATTTCACATTGATAGTTCTAAGTGAGATTGCTATGTTTTCCTCTATTCAGTAAGCTTGAAGTTTTTACCTTTTTTTGTGCTCTGAAGTAATTTTAGTGTTATCTGTGCTTTACCAGTTTGATACAATTCTCCTGTGAAAAAAAACCACAGGTTTAGAGATTTTTCTAGTTTTTTTCCAATAAAAATTGGTTTTGTTGAAATGTTGTATCTGCCAGAATGTTTGGATAAATTATATTTCCCTAGAAAAGCACTAAACTTTCACTTTTATACACATGGCATTGTACAAAGTAGCTTATGATTTTCAAAATGTGTTATACTCTGTTTTGTGTGTTTGTTTTGTACCTGAGATCGAACTCAGAACACTCCGCTTGCCAGGCAAGCACTTATACCACTAAACCATCTCCCCAGTCCTAAAATGTATTCTGGATTTCAGTGATTTCCCTACCATTTGTTTATTTCTTCTCTCTTTCCCATATAATCCCATGGGAGTGTTTTCCCCTTGATTTCTTCCCTAATAATCAGTATTTGAGATAGGCAGTAATCCCATTCTTTTCCCTCTCTCTTCTAATTCATTAGTCTCCAGGTTTACTTAGGTTTCTGTCATTCTGCTGTCACTGTGCCAAGCTGGTTTTATATAAATGTTTTCTCAGTATGGGGACTGTGGCAGGCTCTCATCCCTGCCAGGCAAGTGCCCTATCACCAACTTGTATTCTCAGCCTAGACAGGATCTTGTGAAGTTGCCCAGGCCAGGCATGAACTTGTCATTCTCCCGCTTCTGCTTTCTGAGGAGCTGCATTATTGGTATGTGCCATCACGACTAGCTAACATTTTCAGCTAGATGCTTAATTCATTTGTTCGTTTTCATATCCAAAAGGATAACCATCGCTTTCCTCTGTACCCGTGTAGACTCACATATTTTCACTATCATCATATGCTAGAAATGATGCGACTGGATTTGCATTTTTCCTCTCACCCCAACGTTCAGTAGAATTTAGTTTTGCAATTTTATAGACTGTAGATCCATTTCTGCCATACATTATGACTAATATTTAGGGTTATTGCATTGTGATCACAGAATGCTGTTTACATTATTTCTGTCACAGAACTTAGTGAGGTTTTCTTCATAATCAAATATATGTCAACTGTCACGAATGTTCTCACACAGTGTGCAGACAAAGCTGTGTTGTCTGTGATCATAGCACTAGGTCTGGCTCTGTTCGGGACATGCTTCTTTGTCCCTTCCCACATCTTAGGCTGATTGACACAGTGTGGTGGATTAGTGTATTTCTGTGTCTCTGCCACTCCTGTGGGCTCTGCTTCATGGAGGTGCTGGTGGTGTTGTGTGGGGCAGAGATAGTGTCCCCCTTGGTTTCACTGAATGTCTTGGGGGCTCAGTTATAGCCTCGTTGAAATCAGGATTAAAGCCTGGTTTCTTCTTTACATGGTCTCCACTGCTCTAAGCCCTCCTACTGTAGACTACCATACTTTGAATTTTCTGAATTATTTGAGCCAGGTGTGATTCTTTTATACACTAGAGCGCTGGGCATCACCATGTGTACAATCTGCAGGGTTTCTTTCTTTATAATGAGGGCTAAACTAATGCATATTTATTGATGTGGAGGCAGGTTTGTCTCCACTCTGCTTATTATCTTGTGCTGTACCTACCATGCATATTTCATTAGTGTCCTGTTTTCTTCATTCCCTCAGCAGTCTGCTTTGCTTTCTTCTTCCTTGGGGTACTTAAGAGGGCCTTTTTTGTTTATTTTAGTGGACATCCTAATACCAATTCTTCTTGCTATTCTATTGGTCGGTTTTCACTGATATCTTTTGGCATCACCTGTAGAGCATAAAATGAATCAGCTCTGGTTGTCTCTTTGTCTTTATACTCCATTTGTTGTGTTTACAATTTCCATTCTGTCAGAAAATACACCATCAGTATCCATTCTGCTGCCTTCCTGCCTTTTTTCCAGGCTGGTGAAAACCATTCAGTACTTGCTACTTGCACTGAAGTTTTGCTCACCACCTTTTAATTGGATAAGGCCCCTCTCCTGAGGAGCACACACCACCATTTCTCACCCCTGGAAGATCATTTTTAACATCTGTACCCTCTATGGGACAAAAGTATTTTCAATTAATTGTGACTCAATAAGTGACAATAATCATTTCCTTTACTGATCTAAAATTATAGAATGAAAAAATTTTAAAGATGAATTTCTGTCTTAAAGATATAATTACATGCAGCAAAATGCTTCGTGCATTAAATAAACATGGCACTTACCAAGCAGGAGCGTTAGACCTTACCCCGTGTGTGCTGTTGTACTGTTTAAATTAAAAAAAAAAAAAAAAAAAAAAAAAAACTCCCAGTTCGCAGAGAATGACAGAACTGAAGGAATTCAAGTTCTGCTTCTATGTCTTTACAACTAATCTGCTATTTGTATGGGGGGATTTATGGTGCCCAAGGCAGAGGTAACACTGCAGGTGCTCTGGATGATTCTGGACTGTTAGTAACTTACTCTCAAAATGCTGCCTACTGTCCCTGAGCTGCACAAGCCAGGGATGGTCTGTGTGTTGCAGAGCTCTCCAAGTTCACTACTATGTCAAAGACAGTGTTTATTAAAACAGAAGCAGCACAAGCATGCCAAACTGAAGACGCTATACATTACTAAAATGCAATGGAAATAGGAATAATGGCTTAACAATTAGAGCCACTGTCTCAGTTTCTTTTTACTTGTTGCTGGGACAAATACCCAACACCAAAAAATGAGGGAAGGAAAGGTTTATTTAGCTCACAGTTACTGGAGGTTTCATCCATATTCAGTTGGCACCAAGGCTGAGAGGCACATGGCAGAGAGCAGCAGTTCATGGCAGTGGAACAGCAGCAGAATGGTGGCAGAGGCCACCAACCAATCAGGGCAGCAGAGCAACAGCACAAGTCTATCTCTCTGTCTCTTAAATTACATTCAGGCTCTCCACCTCAGCCTGTCCACCTCAGGCCACACCTATAATTCCAGAAGTACTCAGACCCATAATCTAGTCAGTACTAAAATACATAATCACAGGGATAATGAGGCAAGTCTCAAACTCTAGAAGTCCCTGCTCCATGATTGCATGAGGCTCTGAGGGGACAACTAGACATAAACCATAACAGCCACATTTTCATGTGGCATTTAAAAGTGCTGATGCACGATGATGCCAGAAGGCAGGCTGACTTTTAGTTTCCTTTCTGTTTATAAACTATCTATAGATAAAGCAGCTCCTCATTACCTGAGTCCCAGGCGATCCCCACCAGTCCACTCATCCTGAGAGATTCCTTAAGTACAAGCTGATGCGGACCGAACTCTTCTAGTTCTCAAAGCACCTTAATGCTTGCTGGATAAATAGGTAAGTCACTAGCTCTCAATGTCTTTCTTTTTTTTTCCAGTTATTGAAAAATATTGCCTTGTTTTAGGTAAACTGTCCCAAAGTCTAATGTCAAGAAGATTTTCTTTCCATTATAAATATGTACCTCACTCCTTTTGCTTGGGGGCCCTACTGGCCTTAGCTTCATCTTTAGATAAAAAACTCTGAGTTTACTATTTGGGGAGTGTAAGGCTTGAGCTGACCACTGTCAGGGCAGTGTACTATTTCCACTTAGATTTAGATTTAATTTCAGGAAAGCTTTCTTGAATTAGTTACAAATCTCAGTCCTCTTCTATTGCCTCTTCCCTGCCTCCTCCCCTGGTGCTACAATCACAAGCACACTGGATCTTTTTCCAATGACACTTTTTTCTGGTCACTTTCTACTTCTTTCCTTCATTTTTAGTTGTATATGTGTGTGGGTATGTGTGCATGCACATGCTGTGCACACATGCGCAGTGTCTTGATTTGCAGCTCAGACTCGCAGTGATCCTCCTGTTCTCAGCCTCCCTAGTACTTGGATTACAGGTGTGCCACCACGCCTGGACTCCATTGCCAGCTCAGTGCAGCCAGGGTCAGGGCTGGTGCAACATGTGGAGCCAGGGATCGAACCCTGGCCCCCATGCTTATCTAAGCAAGTGCTTAGTTCACTGAGCTATTTAGCCAGCTCTTTTCCCTCATTCTTATTTCCACGACTGCTTTCATTTTCTCCCCTTGGGGCACTTTCATTGGCATGTTAAGTTACTATGGACCTCTTAGGGTGCCTTATAATTTCCTGTTGTTCCAAAGGGTATCCTGGGTCTTTCTCTTATCTCCCTCCTCACTCAGCCATGGTTTCCCATCACCTGCTGCGCACCCAATTCCAGCCTCATTTTGGGCACTGTTAACTCACAGTGGGGTTTTCTTTTTATATATGCAACTGTTTATGACATCTCACCCTGATCCTTCCCATACACCTAGGTACTTTGTGATACAATTTCAGTTCTTTCTCGTAGTGGCGTTATAAGGCACCAAGGTGCGCACATGGTTCATGTCTGAGCTCGTCTCTCTGGTCCATCTGCGCCAACCATCAGGGAGATGAAGGGATGGGGCAGCAACAAGGGGCTCCTGCAGCTGCTGTGGACACTCAGCTCAGTCTCAGTCGCACCTTCTCCCCTTTCTACTCTGGAGGACGGTTTCTTAGCTAATGGTAGTGATGCCCTTTCTTTTATGCTCTCCTCCCTCCCTCCTTTTGGTCTTCCTCTGTCTTACTCACTGATGTTCTGTGGCTCTGCTGAACTCCTGAACTTCTGGCAGAGTCCTCCTTCCCTCTCACACCAAGCCTCAGGGAACACGCCCCTCTCCGGAGCACCTCCTGCTTCTAGAAGGGGAACCTCGGAGCCCAAGCTGTTCTCTCTCACTCCTTCAAAAGCCAACACTCTGAGACACCACATCACAGGCCTCACCCTGTGCACAGCACCCCTGCTCTGGCACTCTGGGGCCCTTGCTGGACTCTCCCATACACCCACTGGAGACACTTCAAGCTCTGACCTGGGCTCTAAAGCACAGAGTACTGGTCTGGAGGTCCTTTCTCCATGTAGATATAAGCAGTTTGCTAGGTTATCAGTCTCCTGATTGCACTATTACCATGGACTATGGATGCCTTATTTCTCTCCTATTGTACTTACATAAGTAAGCTTACATTAAACATTGTTATATGTGAAATATAACATAATATCCAACGATAAGTGATAAAGATGATTACACAGATCACTGCACACATGCTTCTGCTGTAACTTCCAAAGCTGCCACTTCCACTGGGTTTTACAGAAGACAGCCGGCTATGCCCTGGATCATCTGGACTGCACAGCAAGCCAGGAAGGGTTTGTACTAACCTGGCAGCTAAAGGAGAACAGGAAGCAGACAAGAGGCAGAACTAGAGCGTGTTCCTGAAATGTAGGATTCCCCAAACCCAGGCAGGTGGGCAGGAGCTTCTACACATCTGCGTTTCTGTGGGAGAAGGAGGTTCCTCAGCAGATACAGGCACACGACACCCCTAGAAAGGCCGCAGGAGGAAGCGCCCTCCACTCTTCAGCACCCCCGTGGGGCCACTCTTGGAGCCACACACCCATGCTCACCTGGTCCACCCCAGCTCCCATGTGGAGTGCTGTGAGCCTTTGGGCCCATCAGCCCTGAGCCACATGCAGTGGCCCAAGGGGATCTGTGTCACTGGCCCACGGCTATCCTGCAGGTCACCTCCACTTCTAGACACTTCAGCAAACCTCCTTCTGCACAGTCAAAGGATGGGGAAGCCAATGACTCCTTCTTGACTCCCCAAAATATGTGCTGATTGTAAGGGAAATGTCTCAAAATACTCCAAATTTCCTTTTATTGTTACACTGAAAGCCCAGCAGAATTTGAAGCTATCCATGTGTATGTGTATGTGTATGTGTAATAAATTCAAATAGCATTAGCAACTGTCAAATCCTACTGCGGCCTGCTCTTGGCCAACCTGACCAGTGAGGACTGGCTGGTTAAAGTGGGAAGGACCTACAGGGCTATGTGGGGCCAGCAGGGGGCTCATCTGGCCCCATCAGAACAACCCAGAGCGTGAGCAGGTTCATGGTGCACATGCAGCTCACCAGACTATTTGCCTCCAAAACAGACGCATCCCAGGCCCCTTGCTTTGCAAGTCTGCTTCCCCACTAAATCTGATGGCGCCTTTAGAGGCAGGGAAATTTAGACACAGACACAGACATGAAGAAAATGCCCCAGGGATCTATAAGCCACAAAATACAGGAGATCACCAGTAAGCCACAAAAACAGAGGCAAGGAGGCCTAAAAGACTGTCCTTCGATGCCCCTAAAAGGAATCAGCCCCTCTGCAACCTTGATCTCCTATCCCCAGGCTCCAGAACTGAAGGAATTTGTGTTGTTCACACATCCCGTCCATGTACTCTGCTGTGAGAACCCAGGAACCTAACACAGCACCACTCTGTCTATGCCCCATAGGCAAAAACTTTGCTGGGGCTGCAGGACACAGTGGCATAGGCCTGAATCCCAGGACTCTGGAGGCTGGGACAGAGGAATAACTTCTTTGAGGCTAGCCCAGTACCTTTACAAGAACCTAGTAACAAACTAAACCTGGGTTCAATTCCCAGTATAACCTTCACCCCACCCCCCCAAAAAAGTTTTCTGGAGATTGCTCTGGGTGGTAGTGTGGTTTGCCCCCACTGAACCTGAGGCTGGGATGAGGGCATATAAATGGCATTAGAAGCTTTCTTTCCAGGCTAGTTTGTTCTTGCAGGAGTGACTTAGTGCTTCTGAGAGCAGGTGGTTACTTTCAAGTCAGCCCACTCCTTTGTCCCCACTCCTTCATCTCCGCTCCCATACACCCTCTTTTCCTGCCTTCCTCTGTGTGTTGAGACAGCTTGTGGCCCTCACCAGAGCAAGGACAAGGCCAGCACCAGGCTCTTGGGCTTCCAGAAACAGGAGACAAAATAAACCTTCAGTCCTTTTAAAGCACTGAGTCTCACTTACTCTGTTACAGCAACACAAAACAGGCTAATACAGAGATAAAGACCTAAAGAAAACAAGGCAGAAAAGAACAGCCATTCAGCGGGCTGAAGGCAGGAAAGTGAGGAGTGAGAAGACAAAAAACTCTCATTCATGGGGAACTGCAGAAGGAGCCATCTGCAGGGCCCAGGGCCACAAGGCACAGCCTAGGCACTGGGCCCTCCACACCGCCACTCACCTGCAGCCCCTCTAGGAATCTGCAGCTCAGTAAAGTGGAGGGGTGTGGACCCAGGCCCATGCCCCCAACCCAATCACATCCTCTCTCTAGCCTCTGGCATCAGAACAACACACTCCATGGAATCCAAATGTTGTTCCCTTCACTCCTTCATCCAAGTCCCCCTTCTCTGAGACACAGAGGGGCTTCAGATCTTGCCCTCAGGGTACATGCCCCAGGCTCTGACAGGTGACAGCTCTGTCCTTCCAAATGTGCCTGCTGCTGCTCCTGTGGATCTGAACTGAAACTGCAGCAAAATCACATAAGCAAATGGGCCATCTGCCAAGAGTCAGAGCTCAACCGCAGCTCCCAGGGCACAGGCGATCAGCAAAGCCTTGAGGGACGATCTAGGGAGGTGGATGCATTGTCCAGGGCACGTCAGATAAATCTGTAAATGCCAGCATAAAGTGAGGGACACAGACAACACTGGCAGCAAGCCTGGCATGACAGGGCACTCCTATAGTCCTAGCATGTGGGAGGCTGAGGCAAGAGGACTGCTGTGAGCTCAAGACCAGCCTGGACTACATACTTCAGGACCAGTCTGAAGTACATAGAAAGACACAGCTTTAAAATAAATAAATAAATAATTATTGACAGTAAGACTCTATGACAGTGTTCCCACAAACCCAAAGATACAAGCACAGTGGCAACACACAACTAATGGCCTCAGGATCCCTGTGGCCTTGGCCTCTACAGGAGAATCTGACAAAAGCAATGGGAAAGCCCAAAACAGTGTTCTTTCCAGAAGCCTGTCAAGGCAAAGGAGGAAGCCAGGAGAAATCTTTCCCATGGCCATAGTGACAGAAAGCACCTCAGGGAGACCAAGTACTGTGGACCCTTGGAATTGAGCCCAGGTTCGTTTCCAACTCAAGACCCACACTGGGAAACCATCACAGAGGTAGTATCAAAAGGAAGCAGGATGGGGACTGCAGTAAGAGCAGGTCCAGAAAAAAGAGGGACAGGAAACTGGGGATTACGATGTTTCAGGAAGTCATACTTATGATGATAGTGATGATGGCGATGATGATGATGGTGATGATGATGATGATGATTGATGTCAGGCTACCTTGAATAGCAGAGAAGACCATTCTATGAAACAGAAATGTTACCCATAGGCACACCTCCTAAAAGTTCAGAACTAATTCCATGAAGAACAACAGAAAACACCAAGATCAAAAGCTATGCAATGCTGTTATAAGAAAACAAGAAAAGTGGGTAAAGTGACCTCCTTCCAAAAGATGCAGGAATGCCAAACATGGATCCCTAAGGAAATCAGAATGGTTACTTTTATGCCAAAATCAATTAAGGAAACTAAGGAAAGACACAGAAGAACAACAGGAATCCAAATTAGACATGCCAGACACTTTATGACAAAACTCACGAATGATTTAAAAATGCTTTCATTCATAGCAAAGATAATTATTTGGAGAATTAGGACTCAACTTGAAGGAATATAAGAGCAAATAAATAGAATAAAGCTATGAATATAAATATGACAAAAGGCAGGAAATTATCCACAGCCAAAATAAAGAGGTTTAAGAAGAAATCTCGAGAAAGTCTGACAATGACCAAAAGAGCAAAGAAGATACAGTTCTTTGAAAGTATTCTTTAAAAATTAAACCAAAGCAAGGGAAAGGACAGATACCAAAAACCGCAATTTCAGAAACTTTCCTTAAATTGAAAATAAATTACAAGTTGAAAGAGCCCACCTATTACCTAAGACTACTGACCCATTCAGACATACTCTGGTAAAATCACTAAATTTTTATTTTATTGTATGTTATGTTATGTTATGTTATGTTATGTTATGTTATGTTATGTTATGTTATGCTATCTTATCTTATCTTATCTTATCTTATCTTATCTTATCTTATCTTATCTTATCTTATCTTAGATACCCGGGATTGAGTTCAGGACCTTGCACTTATCAGACAGGCACATGACTAGACTTTTAAAAATAGAAAAAGTATTCGTTGAATATCTAGGATTTTCTACCAGGCATCTAGGAATAATTTTCTTTCCCTTACATAGCACATAAGAAAAAGATGACTAGATTGTCACCAAACAACAGTGACTTCCAGAAGAAAATGGAGCAGTGTAAGTTAGGGTACCCAGAGAGCTACTATCAAGCAGAACAGCCTAAGAGCAAGACTTTGACACAGCAGTCTTCGTGTCATGTGACATACCAGGTCTTCATGTCACGTGATACGCCTGATCTTCACATATTCTTCCTTCTGTGCCCATCTCTGTCCTTGCAAGGACGTACCATATCAGATTAGGGACTACTCCAGTGGCCTCTTCTTAGTTTGACTGAAGCCAGAGACCATCTCTCCACAGGCAGTCATATTCCAGCACACTGGGCACCAGGAGCTCAACCTGGGAACCCGGAGAGGACACAGCTCAACCCAGAACAGTGGCTCTGAGAATGAACTGCTGCTCACCTCACAGCGAAGGAGATGAACACACAGCAAGTGTTTCTCTTAATCTTTCCAAAAAGATAAGACTCTAAGGCAGGTGCAGGCCCTGGATCCGGCTGCCAGCATACAGGAGAAGGGACCAAGGGACATGCCACCTTCAGCATGAGTACTCCCACCCAAAATAAGACTGCAGGGCATGGCACAGGTCCAAAATTCCACAGTCTCCAAAGATAATTTGTAAGGAACAGATTGGGAAAAAGTATGGTAGCTCCCCAGAAGTTACAGAACAGTGCATGTTCTGGATACACAGCCAACAGAACTGAAAGCGGGGACTCACAGAGATGTGTTATGCTTGCATGCACAGGAGCAAGCTTATGGCTACCCCAAAGGCAGAAGCGAAGCTGGTGGCCCCCAATGAGTGGAGGGCTACACAGGACGTGGCTTATGCATGGAATGAAATATTATTCAGTCTTAAAAAGAAATCCTGACACACGCTATGCTTCCATGAGCACATTTCAGTGAATGAGAGAAGCTACTCCCATCTACTATATGGCTCCAGCTATGCCAGAAACACAGAGCTGTCAAGTTCACAGGGACTGAAGGTGGAACAGTGGTGGTCAACAGCTGTGGAGAAGGGGAAAGGGCAGTTACAGCAGTCCCTTACTCTTTCAAGGTTCAACTTTCACCGACTCCCTGTTTCACAGGTTTTCGACAAATATTCATCTAAACTATTTTTTTTCTTTTTGTATTTTAGGAAGGGGTCTAAGGGTGTTCAAGGTCTCACTACTACATCAGACCTGTAGTGATCCTCCTGTTTACAGCCTCCCAAGAACTGGGATCACAGGCACGCAATACCCCACCGGGTCTCAACTGCAGTCTCAGCACACCCTGGAGGTGGGGCTGGCACAGGAGGCCTGAGGATCAAACTCCTGGCCCCTGAGCCTGCTTGTAGATGTTTGAGCTATTTGGCTGGCCCTAAATTATTAATTATTGATCATGGATTTTTTGTTATATTGTGGGACTTTGCAGTACTGTACTTTCTATGTATGTTGTTAAAATTACATAGGTTTATGAGTTTAGAAAATGGTGAAGAACATTAGAAGTGTTTCCAAACTGTGGAAAACGTTATAAGAGTGTCACAGGGTTTTATAAAACCTTAAAATATATATAAATACTGAAACAAATACAACATCACTACTTTGCTGATTTTTACTTAGAATGTCTGGAACGTAACCTCCACAGTAAGTGAGAAACTACCGTACTGATTAGTGAGCACTGAACTTGAATTTTGTAAGATGAAAAGAATTATGAAAAAATGTTGTGGAGGGCCAGCAAGATGGTTCAGTGGTCTAAAGGGCCTGCTTATGAAAGCTTAGGCAACCACAGGGACTGCAGTTCAATCCCTGGCACCACATGCTGCACCAGCCCCACCTCCAGGGCAGGCTGAGCTGGCTATAATAAAAAATAAATTTTAAAAATGTTGTGGATATCAATTGCACTACAGTGTAAGTGAACTTAATGTCACTGAACAAATAAAACTTCTGAGCCAAAAATATATTTAAAAACAAAAGATGAAGAGAGAACCTACAAGTCATAGAAGACCTTAAAAGACACCCATTTCCAGATTAGACTCATGATGTAACCTGCTTTTTCATTCTATTACCCTGTTGGGGTAATAGACTCCCAGCACCTGCAAGGCTGAGGCAAGATGACCAGCCCACCTAAACTGGAAAATGAGACCTGGCACCAAAAAAAAAAAAAAAAAAGAGTTTTAAACTTTAAATGTATTGAATGCTCTGAAATCAGCATTTTGAGATAATTCAAACTCTGTACCAAAGTCAAAACTGAATTTTATCCTTTGAAAGGGTAAACTATTTGGAATGGGAATTATGTCACCATGAATCTATTACTAAAAACAATAAAAATAAGAATGAAAGAGAAATCTACTTTCTCCAAAGAATAAAAACCAAAAGTTTATTTCCAGCAGCACTATCTTTGAAGACTGGCCAAAGAAAGTTCTTCAGACAAAGAGAAAAGTGACACAAGAAGAGGAACCCCTCCTCCTGCTTAGGAGCTCCCTGATGCTCTTCTACAGTTTGGATCTACACACCTCTGAGAGCCCATATGTGGGGGGTCTGCTCCCCATGGAGGCCTAGTAGGAGCTCTCGGGTCACTGGTGACTTGGCCCCAGGACCTACCTCCTTTTCTACCAATGTGGGAAGCAGTTCTGCTGCACCTGGAGCCCCCACCACACTGTGCTGCCTCTCTACAGGGCCCAAGTCAGCAATGCAAACTAACCATGGACTACCTCTTCCAAAACCATGAGGGTAGGTCCATTTCTTTCTACAAGCTAATCACTCCAAGCATTTGTTACAGTGATAGAAAGCTGTTTAACAAAGAAAAGCTCATCTTATGGTTAAAGCAAAAGTGATATCAACAAATACTGACAGCCATATTAAAAAGCAGTGGGCTGGCCAGATGGCTCAGTGGATTAAGGTACCTGCTTAGGCAGATGCAGGAGTCAGGGTTTGATTCCCGGTGTGCCATGCCAGCCCCGCTTCTGGGACCTGGGAGACTGTGATTGAGACTGGGCATGGAGGCACACACCTGTAATCCCAATGCTTGGGAGGCTAAAAATAGGAGGATCGCTCCAAGTCTGATCTATATAGTGAGACTCTGTATCACCTGTCCTAAATGCCAAAAAAAAAGTGAAAAGCAGGTATTCCAAGAAGAGATACAGATGGTAAATTTTTAAGGAAAATACCCAACATTATTAGCCACTTTAAAAATGCAAAGTAAAGCCACAATGATTTACTACTATGTGCCTATAAGAATGGCTAAACAAAAATCAGTAGAATGGCAGGCTGGATAGCTGAGAGGACAGGAACCAGGGTTGGATCCCCAGCCTGCGTGCCTACCCCACCCCCAGGGCATGCTGAGAAGGGGACTGAGACAGGGCGTGGTGGTGTGTGCCTGTGATCCCAGCGCTTGGGAGGCTGAAAACAGGAGGATCCCAAAGAGTTCAATCTGTGTAGTGAGACCCTGTACTCAATACATTAAAAAAAAAAAAAGTAGGAACTCCAAAAAGAGCAGAGAAATAGAATAGAGATCATACATTGCTAGTGGAACGTGAAGTGGTACAAGCACTAGAACATACACTTGCAGTTGATTTACCATAGAGCTCAGCAATCGCAAGTAATCAATCCCAGAAGAATAAAAAGCCATTTCTATACCGAAACTTGTACAGTAGGACTCACGGCAGCTTTATTTACGATAACACCAAAGTGGAAATGTTCAAACGGGCAAACCGTTACAGCAACTCTGGCACACCCACACCATGTGCTATTAGCTGGCAATAAAAAAGAACAAGCTACTGATTCATGCAATAACTCTAGTGAACTTGAAAGAAAGTATCCTGAGTGATAAAAGCCAACACTGCAGGATTTCACTTATAGAGAGCATTCATAGCTACACGAACACAGAGAGCATCAGGAATGATGGGAGAGACCTCATTGCCCGTGGCTGCAAAGGGGTAGCACAAAGGAGTGCTTGCACCTTACCTGTTCTCTGATACACTACCTAGACAAGGGATTGCTCAGAGCTTCACGCACATACATAAGGTAGTGTGTGTACTGCTGGTGAGACCTGAATAAGTTCTACTGATTAAACCAATGTCTGTCTCCTGGTTTTCCTGCAGCCCTGCAAGATGCAGGAAGGTGCAGGATGTACTGGACTTGCCTGGATATTTCTCTGTACTTTCCTGTGAATCTAAAGTTATTTTTAAAAATTGAAAAAGAGCATACTAACTCACCTACAAAACATGTCAGCAACGACAGTGCTTCATTCAGATTTACAATATCCTACAGCAAACCTATTGATCAGATTACATGGCCAACAAGACCTTGGTCCTGAGCGCGGGAGCCGGACGCTGCACTTCTTTCTGTAGATGCCAGAGGTCAGGGCTAAGTCAACCCACAGCTGGGTAGCTTGCAGCCTGTGTCTAGAAGGTATGCACAGGCCTCCTCTTCTCAACTGTCAGATGGGACAGGCGGACGTAGCTAAGTGACACCTTGTGGGTGAGGTCCTCAGTAATGAGCCTGCACAGGAAAAGACACCTAATCTACAGGGCTGTCAGCACCTGTGAACATTCAAGCTCCAAGCTGAGAATCTGTAACATATCCCACTTCCAGGCAATGATTGTGAGACTTTCATTTTAATTTCTGCAACACATGAGTAATAGGAGTACCTCTAACAAATGGGCATCCCTCCTTTGCAACTCTAAAAGGACCTTTAGACTGAAAATGCCACATTGAATCACACCAAACAAAAAAGAAAGCAGAAGCAGGAAAGTATTCTTTAAAATATGAACCTAAGAACCAACTACCAGAAGGAAAAAAAAGGAAAACCTGAAACCAGTTACATTTAACAGTGATTACCTGACTGAGAAAAAGGTAGCAGAGCCAGGCAGTACTCCAGACCCAAGATGGTTCAGAACATACACACAACTTAGTGCTCTGTATTTATAATCAGAAAATCAGGAAATGCTTACAGAGTTAATCTGGTTGCTGCAGTACAGTATTACTTGCTTTATGTGAGCATAATTTGGCAGCCTTCTGCCTGGGATTGGCTGAGGGATGGCTGTGATGATTGGCTGAGACACAGTTGCTTGGTTACCTGAGTATACACTTAGGTTAGTTTATACTTGCACGCAGATCAAGCAGGGCCACAGCTGGAGGCTATTCTGGGGTAATATATGGAGGCTGCTTTGGGACAAATTTTATCACTCAAGTATGGAGGCCAGTTTGGGCCAAATTTATTACATTTTAACACAACTAAAAACTTCCCACCCATTTTTCTTCATTGAAAGTTTGGAATCTGAGTTTCCATCCCACAGCACCCTGTCAACTTCCTGAGTACAACTACCACCCATACAACGTCTTGCCAGAGTTTTCAACACTGGATTTTCATAAAGGTCTTCTGATAGCTGTGTATCCATGAAGTCTTCACATTGTCCAGGAAGTGGTATCTCACTTTAAAGAAAACTATCCATTCACTACAATCTAGCAAGTCAGTGCTGTGGTGCTGAAATTTCTAGAATAACCACCAAAAGACCAATGAAAGAATGCAACCCTAGGGAACCACTGGGGGAGGGATGGAAAATTAAATGACTTCATCTTTAGAAGGCAAGGAAAAGCTACTGCAGAGGCTCACAGCAATTCCAACAGCGCTCTGGAGTCCAGCTGAAGACACTACCACTGGCTAATGGTAGACCATTTTGAGATTAAATAAGGACTACTGCCATAATTTGAAACCTGTCGAACATCTTAGCCCATGAGTTCAAAATGGTAATGGAAAAACAGAAGTAATGATAAAGACTGAATCAGTTGCCTCTGAAAGGGGCTATGATTTGCATACAGCCTTTGCCCACCAAAACATGTTGCAGGTTCAAGTCCCAGAGTGACAGTTTGAGGACGGTGCGATGGTGAGAGGTGTTAGGGTCATGGAAATAGGCACCCATGGGCAGAGGTGTCTGTCTCACAGGAAATGGCCACCTATCATGGCTTCCCTTCCACTTTCCACCCTGAGTAAACACAGCACAAAGCCCTCACCAAGCAGATTGGCAGTATGCGCTTGGGACTTCTCAGCCTTCAGAAATGACAGGAAAACAAACCTCTTTTCTTCTTAAAGTACCCAGTCCCAGGTATTTGGTTATAGTGGCAAAAAAATAGACCAAGAAAATAGGACTCAAATTTGTCACCTTTGCCTATCAGCTGCTCCCTCCCACAACAACCAAATACAGCAAGAGTGGTATCTCTTTATAGAATCTTTCCAGTTGAAAAAGCAAAAAAAAAAAAAGAAATGACAGGATAGAAATTTATTTTTGGCTTTTTTTTTTTTTTTTTTTTTTTTTTGAGACAGGGTCTTGCTATGTGGTTCAGGCTGGCCTTGAGCTCACTTTTGTAGCCCAGGCTGGTCTCGAACTCACACCGATCCTCCTGCCTCAGCCTCCCGAGTGCTGGGATTACAGGCGTGCGCCACCACCAGGATAGAAATTTATTTAAAATAATTTTTAAAAAATACATCTAGAATCTATTCCAGACCAATTGAATCTGGATCTCCAGGAGTGGGCCTCTCCCTGTGGCAGGTTTCTCCTTCCATCTGCCACAGGGGGTCACCTGTTCTGTGCCCTGGGATCAAGCTCCTTTAGACAGCTCCTTACTAAAGGCTCTATGCCCTTCACAGCAAGCTCAGAGCCTGCCAGCTACAGAATCAACCTTCTGTGGAGCATCAGATTTAATAGCTTTAATAGCTTTCCCAAAGTTTACATTTACATACAATTTACAGTACACTCACCATAAGGAGGGAACATTTTTAGGGACGATATTCAATTGTTCGGGTACCACACAATGCACTTTAGAACATGCATCACCCCCTCCCCCATGCTGGCTCCTCCATGTCTGTTTGCAGCCAATCCTGGCTTTTATCCACAAACCTAGGCAGCCACTCAGCTGCCTTCCATTCCTATAATTATCCATTTTCTAGAAATGGCCTATAAATGGAACTGTACAATATGTACATAGTCTTTCACTCAGCATAATATTTTTGAGTAAACCGGATAATTTTAAATATACATGGATGGGGCTTCGGTATTTAAAGGCGTCCTGGATGGAGCCGTCAATAAGCAGAAGAATCCTTTCTCCTTGTGATCTACCACCCCCACTAATGTACTGTGTAAGAATGAGGCTTTCTCTGTGGCTTCTCTTGTGCCTAGCTCATTACTGAGAGTGAGGCTGCAACCTGGTCCACGTGACCAGTTTGGCTGCCCCCAGGGCCACAGCTTGAATTCCATTTTTATCCATGGCCATGGCTTCCCCAAGGGCTCACACACTGACAGCTTGCTCCCCAGTGTGGTGAGAGGAAGGTGCCAAAAACTTGTGAGAGTGAGGCCTAGCAGAAAGTGATGAGCCCAGCAGGGCACTGCCTGGCGTTTTCTCACTGGTATGAATTAGTTCTTGCTTGGGGAGTATTATAAAGAAAGGCCACTCCACACGCTGGGCCCTTTTGCATGTGGCCAGTTCTTCCCTCTGTTCCACCAATTGTGATGTGGCCAGAAACCCTTGCCAGAAGGCTTGCACTACACTGTTTAGACCCTGCAGCCACCTGAATCATAAGCCAAAGAACTTTCCTTACTTTATAATCTTCCCAACCACAAGCATTTTGTTATAGCAACACACAAAACAGACTACTGTATCCATTTACACAGTCTCAGTTACTCTTCTCTCACCACTGGGACAAAATACCCAACATCCAAAAGTAAGAAAGGAAAGGTTTATTTAGTTCCCAGGGGACATTTCAGTCCATGCTCTACTGGCTGCAAGACAGACTGGCACAAGGCAGAGGGCAGCCATTCATGGTGGCAGAAAACAGCAATGAGAAAAGGGAAGAGATGCAGCTGCAGCTCTCTCCTTTCCTTCCATGCTGACTGCAAAAACCAGAGCTCCTCCAGGGAACGGGTTGCCCTTTCTTCCACACTGATGCAGACTAGAGCCCTCTGAGAAAGTGGCATAGAGAATCCCTCCTCAATTCCTTCTGTTATGCTTCATGTGCAGAGTCACTCTAGGCCGGCCCTCTATACCCTAGGGAAGGGCCTCCATGCCCTAGAGAGGACCCTTCATACCCTAGGTCATGGAGTCACTGAGCCCACTGAACTGGGCTTCCAGCTTCTCAAGCTGACACAATGTGTCATCCACCGCATACACCACAAATCTGAAATCTCAATTCAGAACTTGGGAGCACCAGAGCCTAGCAGAGAACCAAGAAGCCATCCCCACACCCAGGCTTGGAGGGTGACTCCATGCACTATGGGCTCTAATGAGGGTTTCTAAGGCATCCTGATGTCATGTATTTATGAAAAGTCGACATGCTCTTAATCCTAAGTTGTCCTTGTCCTTTATAACTTTTCCCAGTTCCCCAAAAACGTGAGCTTCACAAAGGCAGATGTCACCTGTAATTTTTCCTATGTCTTGTGCTCCTGGAACACTGTCATCCAACCATGAAGAATGTTCAGAAGTGGGAAACACCACACCTGCAATCCCACTGCTCTGGGAAGTGAGGCTGAAAGACCACAAGTTCAACCCCACGTGCATGACTTAGTGACATGATGAGACTGTGTCTCAAAATAAAAAATGTAAAAGGTCTTGGGATGCAGCTCAGTGTGAAGGTTCAGAATTCAATTCCACTATTGCCAATAAATGAATACATTTTTTAAAAAGTAAAATATTAAAGCTAGAAGACAGCACGGATTATGTGAGTTGGCTTGGACTGTTGTAACGAAGCAACATGAAGCTTAGGTGGCTTCAAGCCCAAAAATTTTAGTTTCAGTCTGAGAGGTCCGAAGCCTAAGGTGAAGGCACACATGGACATGCTTTCTTCTGCAGCCTCTCTGAGTTTCAGGCACCCATCTTCCCCCTCTGTGTGCTTAGGTCCCCATCTGCTCTATTGTAAGGCCATCGGTTAGAATGGATCTGGGTGCCTAATGATCTCGTTTTAATTTAACCATCTTTCTGAAGAGCTGGCACCATATGCAGTCACATTTGGGGGCACTGCATGTTACATTTGAACACATGAATTTTGGAAGAGCACAACTCAGCCCACAGAGGGACTGATGATACCATTTTTTCTGTTTTTGTATACATGTAAGTTCTAAAATGTAAAGTAACTCTTAAAATTCAAAAGAGATTTGTTCAGTGAATAGTTACTAACTGAAACCAGTACTAAAAATATGACTAGGCGAGATCTTTGAAATTCTCTGATATGAAAAGGGCACTTTTGTAGGCAAAACAAAATTGGGAATAAACACCTAAAAAAACAATTTCTGCTCTGGGAATATAATGAGGTCCACAGAGTCTGGGGTTGTCTCTTAAAATTTAAATAAGCTCAGGATTTGATAGGCTCTGAACACACAGGCAATTAACCCCAGGGGGAGGGGGACTGCTCACGGTTTGCATCAGCTCCCGGCACTACCTGGGGCAGGCAGGCCGCAGGTAATCACAAAAGCAAGCTGTACACCAACAGCAAAACAAAATCATTAATGTCCCATAATTAAATCTTCAGCAAGAGACTTCACTTACAGAAAAATGCAGCTTGTCCCCTCAAGACTGTCCTGCTACCTCTGAGGGAGTCCTTACTTTGTGATATTAGGAAGTCTATGCACTTACCCTTAAAACACTGTTTGGGGGTTTTCATCTAATATTCAGTTATGGCTTGTGTCTAGATGGTCCCCCAAAGCCTCATGCAGTCTTAGGTAGAGCATTTTCTGAGGTGGCTAGACCTAGAGTGTGTGGCACTCGGGTGGGTTCATGGTGCAATGCCAGGCTCAAGGGCGCTAAGATGAAGGGTGTGAGAGCTCCACACACTAAGTAGCCTGGGTGAGATATAAGGTCCCTCTCCTGTCACTTTGCTACCTTTTGCCAGCCATACACAGTTATCCCTTGTGGTGCCACCCTCCCTTGGAGCCAGCTGATTATGGACTGTTGTGGTTTGTGTCTAGTTGTCCCCCCAAAGCCTCACGAAGTCATGGGAGAGCTTCTGGAGTTTATGATTATGGTGGGTAGAGGTGCTGCGCCCACCCTAGGACAGATAATCTACATTACGATGTAGGTAAAGGAGAGAAGCTGGCCACTGCCAGAGCTGCTGCCCCTCCCTTCACTCTTGCTCTTTATCACCACCATGAAGGGCTGCTCTGTGCATGTGCCAGTCTGCCTTGGAGCCAGCTGAGTATGGACTGAAATCTTCATACACTGTGAGCTAAATAAACCTTTCCTTCTCTCATTTTGGGTGTCAGGTATTTGTCCCAGCAATGAGAAAAGAGTAACTGAAACATGGACTAGAACCTGTACAAACTGCGAGCTAAATACACCTTCCCCCCACACTTAACTTGTGGGTGCTGGGAATTTTCCCTCAGCAATAAGAAAAGTAACCAGGACACCCTTGCCCTTCAAACACTTTCCAGGTCCCAGGTCCATCACAAGAGGCCAGACTGTGCTACTGTAAGGAACATCTCCTATATCATAGCATCTGCCCCAGGCACGGCTTTCATCTTCCTCACAGTCTACTATAAGCCCAGGGCGGAGCATAGCTACCCTGACATTATCACATCTCCTCTACACATGTACTCAGGTTTATGTAACTAAGGAAAGCATGACTAAGGGTGTGGGGAGTTTCTTGGAGTGCTATGGTCATGTCACTCTGTTCATTTTAGTGACCACTGCAAGTCAAATGATCAGATCTAACTCTGAGGAAGTGGTGCACAGGCCTCACATGTGTCTAGAGGGGCACTGGTGCAAGCGCAGCCCAGCCGAGCATAGAGCTCTCACTCAGGTGAAGGTTCTGCAGACCATACACACATCCCGATACCATTTTTTCTGCTTTTGTACACATGTAAGTTCTAAAATGTAAAGTAACTCTTACCATTCAAAAGAGATTTGTTCAGTGAATAGTTACTAACCGAAACCAGTACTAAAAATACGATTGTAGCCAAGTGGGCACGATCTTTGAAATTCTCTTATATCAAAAGGGCACCTTTGTAGGCAAAACAAAATTGGGAATAAACACCTAATAAATGACTCCTGCTCTGGGAATATAATGAGGTCCACAGAGTCTAGGGTTGTCTTTGAAAATTTAAATAAGCTCAGGATTTGATAGGCTCTGAAAACAGAGGCAATTAACCCCAGGTGGAGGGGCACCTCCTCCCATTAGGGTGGCCACTATCATAGCAATAATAATAATAATAATAATAATAATAATAATAATAATAGTAACAACAACAACAATACATGCTTTGAAGATGTACAAAACCTGGAGCCCGTGCATGCTGTTGGTGCACTATAAAATGCTGTGGCTACTGCAGAAATCAGTTGGTCACTCCCTCAAAACTTAAAAAGAAAATTACTCTGCAGTCTAGAAAACCACTTCTGAGGTTGCAAATATCCAAGAGAATAGAAAGTTGAGACTCCTGTGCACCCACCCATGTCCAGAGCAGCATTACTCACAGGTACCAGAAGTCTACCAACAAACGAACGGATCAATGAAACACAACCCATGCATACAGTGCAAGATCATTCCACCTTAACAGGAGAGAAATGACGATGCAAGCTGTAGTAGGGCTGGACTTAGAATGTCACACAGCATGAAACAAGCCAGTCACCAAAGCGCGAAAGCTACACAGCTCCACTTCGTCAAGGAACCTACGGCAGCCACGTTCCCAGAGACAGGAAGTAGAATGGGGGGGGGGGAGAGGAAGACTGGAGTGTCTGTGCCTAAAGAGGAAAAGATTTTAGTTGGGAAGTTACAGAAGGTCTGCAGGGATGGTGATGGTGCCTTCACAAAATTGCAAATGTCATTGGGGCAACAGAATATACATCTGGAGCTTGATATCACTGTCTTTCTGAATATTAAATGTCTCCGACTTAGAATCAGTATTTTCCATCTATCATTGATATTCTAATTAATCCCTACAGAATGTGATGAAAGCAGTTACACATTTTTACACAGAAATTTAGAAATTTAAGCATATGCAAAATTGTAACCAGTCAATCCTATGGCATTTCTCCTTGTCTCTTACTCTCTTTTAATTCCCTGTTTTTTCTTGTACAACAATCATTTCCTTGACAGAGAGAGAGAGAGAGACAGAATATAGCAATAACTGAAATTACATTAGAAGCAGCACACATCTAAAAGTTGAGCTATACAAGGCTTAAATCAACAGCTTTCAACAAAATTATTTCAGTTCTGTTAACAACCCACTGAGATTATGGAATATTGGACTATGTATACAACCCCTTTCTCTTAGTTCAATGAGAAGAAATCTTTGTATCAATAATGATTAGAAAAATTAACATGTCTGCATCCTGTGCTCTCAATAACTACTACAAGCACAACAATATACATTGTATCAATGATTGGGAATGTACTACTAACATGTTTTGAAACTGTTATTACTTGTTAAAAGTAATAAAAAAAAAGAGTATACACTTAGAATGGCTGACACATTAAATTTTATGTTACAGACACTTTCAATGATTTTTAATTAATTTTTTAAGTTAAAAAAGTTTACCATATAAATTCCAAATACCCAAAATCTTGATTTGAAGTCTTCCAAAGCCTGGCCACCACCATCTGCTCATATTCACATTCAGACACTAGATGTCTCCTGCACAGGGAATGGAAGGGAAGCCAACAGCTTTGCAGTCACCTCTACCTCTTATTGCTATGGTTTGTGTCTAGGTGACCTCGCAAAGCCTGAGACAGGCATAGGGCAGCTTCTAGAGTTTGTGATTAATTCCTGATCCAGTTCTGGGTTACCAGTGTGAGTGCTACACCTGCCCTGGGGTAGAGATCCTGAATACAATAGCAGAGAGGCTTGCTAGGGGCTGGAGCTGCTGCTCCTCCCTTTGCTCTCTGCTGTTTTCTGCTGCCCTCTTCCATGTGCCACTCCTTCCATCTTGGAGCCAGCCATGAATGGACTGACTGTGAACTAAACAAACCTTTCTTCCTTAATTTTGGTCGGGCATTTTGTCCCAGAAATGAGAGAAAAGTAACTGAGACAGCTATATTCTATTTTAAGACAGAGTCTCACAAATTACTACATTTCCCAGGTTGGGCTTTACCTCACATTCCTCCAGCCTCGGCCTCCCAGAGTGCTGCAGTTACAAGTGCCCATCACCATGCCTCTCCACCATTTGTTCCTCCTGCTTCAATCCCCTCCCCACCTGTCTTCCATTGCTGCCTCTACACCCAGCCTGTGCCCACAGCACTCCCACTTTTGGAAACACCAAGATGCCTGTCATATACACACCTTGCAGTCCCCCTTCAAAATCAAATCCCCAGAGGACAGGGAGGGCTCTGCCCTTGCCTCTTTGCTACCCTACCACCTGACATGGTATCCAAAGTGTATCAACATTTTGCCCCCTAAAGATTCCCAACTTGATGCTAAACACTTCACCAAAGACTCCCATCTTTAGCCCAGAGCTGGTCCAGCATGCAAACCCCTGGTCCTATGGAAATGCAGACTCCAAAGCTGCAGGGCCAGGTGGGATGCAGCATGGCACTCTCACAGCCCCTGCATGGCTGCTGGGTTACTGGTCTGGGGCCGTGCCTGAGCAGCAAGAAGCCAAAAGACAGAAACAGCACCTGCACCTCAGTGCCAAAGCCCATCGCAAACATGCCAAGTACAACAGAACTGTCCCTGCCCAACACCACAGCTTGCCTTCTTCGGGTCACCCAGATCTACCTGGGAACAGGTACAAAGACCTCCTGACCCCAGCCTCTGCCTTCCCTGGCATCTGGGCAGCACCCCTGTGAGCATTTTCTAATTGAAGTCACTTTTGTGCTCCTGCAGATGGAACCAGCTTTTACTGAGCTTCATTGTTATCTACAGTTCAATCGATGACTATAACATCAGCTTCTCAGAACCCCCCTTAGTTACCCAGAAGAAATCCTACAAAAGATGCATTTCCCTGAATAGAGCAGGTGGGACGCTCCAACAAAATGTCTTTAACAAAGCTGATGTTCCTCTTGGGGTAATTTAAATAAGCCACGATGGCACAATCATTTGAATTAAGTATAACAGCCTACAAAGCCACAGGATGGGGATGGAAAGCCAGGATTCCCGCCTTGGCTCTTCAGCAAATCCCCAATATGACCTTAGCTAGACCTTAACTTCTATAGCTTGGATTTCTCATCTAAACTACAATGAGTACAGCCAGTGAGCCTGGCTTAGAGATTGCTAGGTACCCATGGGCACATGAGTGAATTCACCAGGCAGCTGCCTGAATTCTAAAGCTGAAATAGAATGCTACACAGAATGTATCACCTCTAGTGAGGATAAGAAATTGTTCCCTAAAACTTGTTTGAGATGCATAATGCATACACATCTTAGGCAGTAAAGTAAATGTATTTTCTACTGTAGGTGAAAATCAAAATGTCTGGAAAAGATTACCGATTCCAAACTCTGCTCAATGTGACAAATACAGTGACACACCCACATCCTTGGACTCCACATCTTTGTACTCAGCCGGTCCTGAGTCTGTACTGAACATGTATAGGTTACTTATCTTGTCATTGTTTCCTAGTCAGAGCAGGGCAATGACTAGTCACGTGACACATTGTGCTGAGTATTATATAAGTCACACAAAGATGATTTAGAATATAGCAGCGGATGTGCATAGATTACATGCAAATAGTGTGCCGTTTTCTATGAGATTGGAGCATCTGCAGAGTGTGCTGTCTACAGGAGACTCTTGAAAACAATGCCCTGTGGGTTCTGAGACATGGCTGTATTCACCAATGTCTTACTTTTCTCACTGCTGAGACAAAATCACCCAAAATTAAAGGAGGAAAGGTTTATTTAGCTCAAAGTGTATGGAGGCTTCAGTCCACACTCGGCTGGCTCCAAGGCAGGGTGGCACATGGCAAAGGGTAACAGTCCAAGGTGCCAGAAAACAGCAAAAGGAACAAGAGCAAATCAGCAGAGCCAGTCTCTTTTCCTCCCTTACACTCCAAGCAGGCTACCACCAGGCCTAGGGCAGGTGGGGCACTCCCATCGCCAATCCCAGCAAGAGATAATGAGCTGATCACAAAGGCAAGGTTCAGCCACCTCTGAGAAGCCCACCCTCCTTGACCACACAGAGCTTTGGGGAGACATCAGGACACAAGCTGTAATAACAGCTGAATACAATGTCCACAAGGACTGAGATAGCCAGGCTGGGGATACAGCTCTGTGGCCTTAGTGCCTGCCTGGCAGGCGCAATCTCCGGTACTGCATGCTGTGCTGGCCCTGGAATCCCAGGCACACCATGCCAGGTGTGGTGGGACACACCTGTGGTCCCAGCCCTGAGGAGGCTGAGATAGGAAGATCTCAATGAGTCTGAGCTGCGTAGTTAGACTCCATACCAAATTCATTAATTAATTTTAGAAAAAGACCTGAGGCAACAATGGATGACATACACCATGGGACAGCTAAAGCTCCAGCCTAACTCCCTGTGAGGACCTCAAGTGGAGCAGACTGCACATATGCATGCCCACGCTTCATGGTCACAGTGAGGGTCCCTTCTTGGGTGAAATCTACAGTGGCCAGGAGCAAGTCCTATAAAGTTTCTGAGATTCCAAGGACACTGGGCAGATGAGACACAAAATTATGTGACTCTACTCAGAAACTAGGCTGAGGCATACACAGGGCCCCTACTGCAGAGTTTAAGAATACCCTCATCCCAAGCATGGCCCTGGATCTGTATCAACCCAACCCCTCCATACCAGACACTTCCTCAATATTGTGCTGAGCCCTGCAAACAAAGCCAGGGCTGAATAAGGCCAACTGAGACCCATGAGCTACCCAAACTATTGCTTTGGAGGAAATAATAAGCCAGTTACAAAGTTAGTGGAGAAGGGAGCAAGGAAGGGACCAGGACGAGTCAGTGTCAAATGGGCCAGTGTGCAGGAGCCCCATGGAGAATGGCCCATTACAGCCTGTGTGCAAACGGGACAGAGTTAACCGGGAAAATCACTGAGGCATACAGCTTTAGGCAATATATCCAGAGAGAGAAAAATTGAGAGGCGACCTCAGGATTTAGTCCAAGTGAGACAGGAGTCCAAGAGCTCTGGAGCACAGCTGTCACAATGTCATTTAAGTTCTAAAGCAATGACCCAGTGTCTGTACAGACTCAGACCTCAGTGGGAAGTTGTGGAACAAGAACAGAAACAGGACAGCTATCAGGAGGCCAGGGTGACAACTGAGGGGCTATAACAGGGTTGCTTTATACAGAGATAATGCAGGTGACCAGGGGTAAGACCACAGAGGACAAGGCTGACTCCAAGAATCTGAAGGATGGAACTGTCATTGAAAGAGAAAACAGACCAGCAGTGGGAAAGATGGCAGGGGACAGTTTGGTGACCTGTGTACAAGGAGGAGGGGTGCTGAGGGTGCTGGATATCCAGGTCTGGGGCTCAGGAGAGAACTGAGCTGACACAAACGTGAGAGGCACAGCACAGGGACAGCTGCAGGACACAGCCCATAGACTCGATGGAGCAGCAACTGTGTGGGTGTGGATAAAGGCCAGAAGCGTCTACAAGTCAGGAAGGATCCCAAGCGCTCAAGCAGTGCCAAGTGCTGTCTATGAGTGGGTGAGAGGGGACTGTGGACAGAGCACTGGATGTGAAGAGCTGGGGGTCACCAGGAACCCAATGAGGACAGCTCTGGCGGCAACAGTGATGGAAGAGGTGAAAATCTGACTGGAGTGGGCGTAAGAGACAAGACGGGAGGAACTAGAGACAGCACAGACAACTCCTTCCAGAAGCTCCACAGCCAAACAAAGCCGAAAAATAGGACAGCCGAGGAGGAGGAAGTGGGAACTAAGATGTTTTCCTCCTTTCTAAGACGAGAAAGAAAAGCAGCTGCTGCAAATGCGCAGGGAATGATCCAAGAGGCTGCAGGAAGTGGTGATTTAGGGCAAAGCAGCACTCAGGGGTGGCATCTGGTGCTAAGCAGGGAGGGGCTGGCAGGCATGGGCGCATTATTTCCAGTCTTAGGAGGAGAGTGAAGGATACCACACAGAAGCTAGAAGAGAAAGATGGGGTGTGGGAGTTGGAGCCAGCTCTAGGAGTCCTCTTTTCACCCAAAATCCCACAGGCTGCAAAACCTGACAGACTGGAATCTCAGGCAAAGGGAGACAGACATGGGGACTTCTGCCTCAAGGGACCAGCAGGGCCTGGAAGTGACCAAGGAGGCACCTTTGCTCTTCTCTTTGAAAGAGTATGGGCTTCGGCTCTGAATATACAGTTGTCAGCCAAGTTTAATCAGACACCTGAAGCTGGCAATACTATCATTCCAGGAGGCTATCACTTTGTCAATACAATAGAGATAGTGCCTCTTGCTTTTCTGCAGCATTTCTGAGATGGTACATACATGTTTCAAAAATGTCCTCAGGAGATAAAAATTCAAGTAGCAGGAAGACAATAAAATATCCTTTTATATTTTGAAATCACATAAAATATGAGGCACAGGTGTGGCATAAAAAGTAAAAACAGGTCCCTGGACAATGGCCAGTAACTCCAGTGAGTGGGTGTTACAGGGAGGTTGGGGAGGTATCTCCATAGAGAGTTGAACTGCCTTGGTGCCTGTCTTACTTTTAAACCTGATGGTCAGTGCCCAGATATTCCTCTGGGTATTTTCTATACTTCTATATACCTAGGAAATATCCCTCCAGCCTTTCATGTCTACTGTTCACACCTATCCACAAAACCTGTTGCCCATGTTTCCTCCCCTCAGAGAAGCCGCTATGGCACCAATGAGTGGTCAGGAAGCTAGGTCCAGGTCATGGCTATCAGACATGGCATTCCACAGGTACCAGGAGATTACACCTGGGCTGTGAGGCACACGAGTATTCCCCAGCTCTGTGCAGGAGGGGCTAGGAGCAGCAGCACCTCTGTGACCACAAACACTCCTGGCACACAGACTTCAGTTTCTAAATACCACCAAATACCAATAAGAAGAGAAATGGCTGGTTCTAGAAATAGGGTAGAGAACATACAAAAGGGAAAGAAAGAAAGAAACTGCTCCAAAAAAAAAAAAAAAAAAAAGAAAAGGTGGAGTTTGTTAAAATGATCCACTGAAAGAATTTGCAATGGTGAAAGCTTCTGAGCAGTTTAAGTGTAGTATAGTAGAGTGGCCCTCTAGGCATCATGGGAGATTGGTTTAAGATCCCCCTGGATACAAAACCCAAAGGCACCATCTCACTCTTCTCTCATTGCTGGGACATTCAGTTCACAGTTACTGGAGGTTTCAGTCCATACTCACAGGATTCCATGGCCTTCATGTAATTATTGGATCAACATTCTTATTAACTTGCTTACTACGCCAACTCTTCTATCATTTCACCTCAAAACACCATTTCGGCTTTGAAGCTGCAGCCTGATACTGACATTTCGTAGACATAGTTTGACTTTTCCTATACGTCTCAATCTACTGATGAGGCTCATACTTTCTTAGTATACTTAGTACTACTGACTTCCAATCAGTAAGCTCCGAATTTCCCGGTAGGCTCCAAGGCAGACTGACATATGGCAGAGAGTAGCAGTTCATGGTGGTAGAACAACTGCAACAGAGGCAACAGAGAGAGTCTGTCTCTCTCTTATGGTATATTCAGGCTCTCCGCCACAGGCTATCCACCTCAGGCCACATCCATAACCCCAGCAGTACTCAGACCCATAATCACATCAGTATTAAAATACATAATCCCAGTGGATCATGAGTCACTCTCTAACTTGTGAGGCTTTGGGGGAACAACTAGACGCAAACCATAACAGGCACTTAAGTCCTTTATATAAAATTGTATGGTATTTGCATAGCACCTACATAAATCTTCCCATACACCTTAAGTCATCTCTTGATGGATTCTAATACAAAGTAAAGGGTAAATAATTTTACACTATATTATTTAAATAACAGTGACAAGAAAAAACCATATACGTTCAGTACAGATGTAAGTTTTCTCCAAATACCAATCCACAGCTGGTTGTATTTGCAGATGAGGGGCCTACAGATACAGATGATGACTGTCATGGATTAAACAAGGTATAAAACAGAGTATTTATGAGTCCACATTGCTATAAATTTCTGAGTTAATTAAATATAGCAGACAAGTCTCTCACATAAAAAAAAATCTAATAATTTATACATATTATCTCCCTATAAATCCCTACTCCTTTAATGTAAGCTATGCCTTGCAATTTCCTGAGAAATCGCAAAGACTCCTGGGAAAGGAGGTGGGATAACTTTACAATGAACAACTGACAAATGCTACATCACTCAGGTGATCAATATCAATAGTGACCAACTGTCATCAACATGGGGACATTATACAAAATGACACTTAAAAAATAGTGCTTCACTTCTGTGGCTTTCCTCTCCAAAACCCATTCTTCCCATGATGCTTCTCGCAGTCTAACCATGAGGAAGCCATCTGGTAAATCCCAAAGGAGAGATGGGATTCGAACTACCAGCCCCTTGCTCCTCAAAACTGTCCAGCTCATCAAACGCTGTCCCAGCTCCGAGATGCTCAAGAGGCATGATGTTCGATATAACGCAGCAGGCTGCACAGGCTCCTGGGGCAGAAAGGACCTCAGGTAAAAGCTAGGAAGAATACGCATTGGAATTCAGCATTAGTAAGACATCAGGGCTGGCTGGTTCTGCAGCTGGCCAAAAGCATCTCCGTGATGTCGAGAGCTAACGAGAGAGGAGATGGGGTGCAGAGAACATGAGAATCCTCTGGGTTCTTTTTCCAGCTTTGCCACAAAGCTAAAATGGTTCTAAAATTGAAAGTTTATTAAGAGCAACAGCAACCAAAGTGATGGGATCCCCCACCCTGGCACCGTGGGAGCTGTACCTCGCTTTGTGATTGAAAGGGACTGGCAACTTGCAAACCTCTGGGGACCTGTGTGAACTCCTGAGATTTCTGCCCTGGGGTTGCTCAGCCAGCCTGATGCCTCCAGTGGACAGTCTTTGAGGAGCTCCACACGTTGCAAGCACCTCCTGCCTGATGCACACACTGTACACACACATACGTATGCATGACACACGTGCCACATCCAAGCCTCGTGGGGGGACAGCAGCTTTTCTGAAAGTGTTGACACACTGCGGTTTGCATCACTGCAGTGCAAATGACCAAAACCAAACAGGCCAATGACCTTTGCCGCCCGCCGTGTAGCTCAGCCACTGTCTGTCTCTCTTTCCTCCATTTTTACTCTACTCTGCTCATGTGAGCAAGAAGTAACACAAGCCTAACTACAGGGAAAGCTCTTGTCTGTCTCAGGCAGAGCCCTTCAGCTCTGGATCGGCTGACTGCCCTAGGCGGCACCCATGATACAGCCTCAGGTATGCTCTCCTTGAGAGCTTGCATGGACCCCACCGCTGCTCAGCCACGGCCACTTATCCAGCAGCTACTCTGTGCCTGGCACTCCCATGAGGCTGAGGGACACCTGGATGTCACCCACCAACTGGCTCATTCCCAGGGCCAGGTGCACACTCCATCCGTGTGAGACGACCACTGGGAAAGACTCCAGAAGCCCCTGGACACCCAAGCCCACATGGCATAGCCCACACTGGGTTTATCACAACCTTCCTGGAACATATTGGATATAATACAACTACAAACCATGGACACCTGAGAGCACAAGAAGGAAAACAAAAGAAAAGGAAACAGGGAACAGTTAGATGTCACCGAGTGCAGACACAGACAGATGAGCTGCTGGAGCACAGAGAGCCCAGGAGACCACTAACACTTTGGCTGCAGGGACAAAGCTGGGAACACCAGCAGCCTCGGTGTCCCGTTTACAAATTGTGAAGTCATACAGGCAGCAAGCTGGGAAGGCAAGCCAACTCTCAAAGGACAGGGGACTCTTCTCAGCTCACAACTTAAAATAATCAGATTTCATCACTGGTCTCACAGAACAGGGATATGGCACAAGAGGGAGAAGCCGCTGCAGGAGAGAAAAAGGAAGTACACAGTGGAATAGTTGGCCAACTGAGAAGCGCACTGCCGAGCCCCAGGTGCCAGAGCACCCTGGCAAAACCCTGAGAACACCAGGATCCTCCCTTACACAATCTACCCAATTTCCATGCTCTTCTCAAAGCTGAATAAAGCCACAGGTATACTCGTACACATGCACACTCATACACACACATACATGCACAAACACATGTGCACACAGTAAAACTCTACACACAGAAACAAGCCATGCCATCAACTCACAGCAATGCCAAGACTCGGGTTTCATGTCACTCTGGAAAACTGTGCTTTCCAGCACCCTGCAAGGCACACAGCAGAGGGACCTCCGGGATCTGAGTCTAGCTATACTCATTACGCCTTTCGTTTGCAGTGTTCTTTGAAAAGCTGCTGTATTTACCAGTAAGTTACCTAACAGCAAACCTTAAAGGACAACTGTCAGGCAGCACTGAAGGCTTCCCCCTCCAGCCACTTAGAGGCGAAATGCAGAACGGGCCAGTGCAGCACCCTTGGGTTGAACAGTGAGGTGGATTTCATTCCCCAGAAGTACAAAGCAGCTATGGTTTTAAGGTTCACAGCTAGGATGACACAGAACAAGGACGCCAGGTCCCTGCGAGGCTGTGCTGCCAGGCTTTCCATTCCTGATGCTCAGTGAGGGGCAGGCTGCCAGACCTCCTGTGTCCTGGGGCCCACGGGGAGCTGCTCCATAAAAATGACTCAGCCCACAAAAGCCAGGCCTGGGGACAGTTACTTCACCCTCCAATGTGGGAGGCATCACAGGGGACCCAGTGGCGATGGCCCACGGGAGAGGACAGGTTGGCATTGACTCCACTCCCAGTGGCTCCAGCTGTGGCACATGCAGGGCCAGGATACTGTCTCTCAAGAGTTCTCCAACCTCTGAGCCCATGTGAACACACAGTTGCTGCAGAGCAGACGGTCGATGTGGCCAGCATGCAGCTACAACAGTGCCCACAAGGTCCCCAGATGACAGCAGACCCTGGAGCTGTGGAGTCTGGCTAGGCCACCCCACCCCAAGGAGTTGATTCAAAGTCACCAGATGTGTCCTACTAACTTGCAGCATTTGTCATTCCAGAAGAACAGAAGGCAGAACGTGCACTCCCAAGAGGCGTGAGTGTGCAGAGCAGAAAAAAGCAGGGCCAGCTCTCCAGAGGAGCACCGGCTGTCCACAGCAGGAGGGACCACACTGTGAGACTTGAGCAGCTCCAGAGCCCAGCGAAAGAAAAGAACAACTGCTCAGAGGCCTGGCCACTAGGGCTCCACACCCATCCGCTGGGATGAATCACCAGTAACCGAACGATTTAAAACGAGTGTTTACAAGCTCACAGTTCTGTAGGTGATAAATCCTCTGTGGCACCAGGGCTTTAGTGTGTTCCTGTAAGCTCAAGGGTAGAAATGTGGCCATCAATGCAGCAGGGCTCAGAGGCAATGAGCCAGTATGGGCTCTGGTACAATGGGGTGTATTTCTGATAAAGGACACATTTGGGGACCCAATTCACTCTTTTCCCTCTTTGACTCCTGGCCTGTTTACATAGCAGCTGATGTAGTCAGAAGACTCTCTGCACACTGAAAGCAGACTCCCAAGGCTCCACGACTATGAGAAACACAATTCCTTTCTTTATAGCAGCATGTGTTGTGCTGAGATAACTGGACCCACCGGACATACGCCCAGGAATGGACAGGCCACTTCCTTGGGAGGCTCTTAGAGGGCATCTGCCCTGGCCTTCCCCCAGCTCCTAGGGGCCACCTGCATTCTTTGGCTCCCGGCCCCTTTCTCTTCCATCTTCAGAGCGATTCATTCCCATCTCTCTGCCACCAAGTCACCTTCCTCTCTGACCTGACTCCTCCTGCGTCCCTCTGAGAAGGAGGGCAGTTCTTGCTACACTTTGGATCTGGAATGGCCACACAAAAGCCTGGCTCCTGAGGAGGTACTACTGAAGGGTCAGGGAGCTTCTACACAGCGGGGCCTACAGGAGGCATGGGGGACAGCCACAGTGTGATCTCAAAGGGGATCACAGGGGCCCAGGTTCTTCCTCCATTCCACTTCACAATGGTGAGGGGAATGGTCCGCTCAATACACACTCCCTGCCATGATGTGTTGCTCCACCACAGCCCAAAGCAACAGCGCCAAATGGCCATGGACTGCAGCCTCCAATATCACACACAAAATCAAACCCTTCTTTCTAAGTGATTACCTCAGGTAATTTGCCACAGTACATACAAATCTGACTACCCATCACGATTACCACCTTGGCATCCTTAAATCCCTCACATTCCAGGAACCGCAAGGATACCAAGCTCTGAGGCTGCTCAAGCCCCCACAAAAGAGTACAATACTTACTCAGACCCTAGGACATGCTCCCGTGTTTTTTAGTCATCACTAAGTGACTTGCAACACCTGATACAACATAAATGCTATAGAAACAGGGGTTCACTTTATTGCTTAGGGAATAAAGACAGAAAGGAAAATCTGTGCATTTCGGTACAAGAGCACTATTGTTCCCAATACCTTCAATCCACAGGTTGTTGCTAATATGAAGGGCTGGTGGTGCTCTTTAAATTGAAACCCTCTCAGCAACAAAATCATGATCTAAATTGAGAAGATTTTTATTTTTTTCTGCGTGTTTAATTTTTTATTACTTTTAATAAGAAATAACAATAAGACAGTTTCAAAACACATTAGTAGTACATTCCCAATAATTGATAAAATGCATATTGTTGTCTTTGTAGTAGTTATATAGAGCACAGGACTCAGACATAATAATTTTTCTAATCATAATTGACACAAAAATTTCTTCTCATTGAACTAAGCGGAAGGAGTTATATACATAGTCCAACAGTCCATAATTGTAGTGGGTTATTGGCAGAACTGACCATGTTGGAAGCTGCTGACTTAAGCCTTTTACAGCTCAACATACTAATCTAGCTTTAATGTTTATGCCTCATGGTTAAACTTTTCTGCTGGGTGGTTAAGGGCAAGTTAAAGAAAGATCTGTATAACAAAACATGTAACTTTTGTATCTGGCAAGATTAGACAAATCCCCTCAGGATTTACCTTGAAACCATATACAGTGCTTTGTAGCACTGTTGTCAGTGTCAGCCGTCTAGATGAATCATGGCCATTGCTTGACCAGTTTGCTCTCCCTAAGAAATTAGAGAAAAAGAAGAGCTATAAGGATAGGCAATATTTTGGCCCTAGCCCTTCAAGGTCAGTGAGGACTCAGGACATAAAAGAAACTGTGCTGTAACATCCTATAACTCAGTGGAGTCCCAAATTTTCTGCTCAAGAAGATTATGGGATCCCAGAGGGAAGGGATTGATGATGTATTGTGTGCCAAGGAGAGTCCCCTGAGAGAAAACATTCTCTCAGGCTTTCACAGAGAGCAAACTGGTCAAGCAATAGCCATGACTCAACCAGAGAAAATTTTTAAAAAGCAAAACTCATGAAGTAGAAACAGAAACATGGAGAGTGTGACTTACACACACACACACACAAACACACACACACATTCCCTTGCACTGTCTCTCACATTTCTCTCTCTCTCTCTCTCTCTCTCTCTCTCTCTCTCTCTCTCTCTCTCTCTCTTACATAAAAGCAATGAGCTTGCTATCCATCAACTTCAACCAATCACATCAAGCGTGAACACCAACAACCAAATGGCCATCACACTGCAGGCCCTGAATCCCTCCCTTCATCTTGACAACATTAAGATGCCAGAAAACCAAGCCTCCCCTCTGGAAAGCCTGCCTTCTCCTCTTAAATCTCCATGTGCCACTTCCTGCAAAAGTTAATGAGTGTGGATCACTACTATAAGATATCTCAAAGTAACTAACATCCTTCACATGAATGAAAAACTTCACTTCTCCCTTGAGGGAGATCTGAAATTTTCCTATTAAACTCTCAAATAATTAACACTAACACAGCAACCCAGAGTGGTAATTTCAGGTTCCTCTGAAAGCCACAGGAACTGGTGTGACTTTAAATGTTAACAGCTGACAGCACCCAGGATCACCTGAGATGTCCTGGGTAACCATTCGTATTGCTTTCCACTCTGATACACTGCCATGTCTAATGCCTCTGCTGCCTGCACTCCTTCCCTCTGGTTCTCTCTATGCCAAGAAAAACGTTCTCCATAAGGTCCCAGCAATCCCAACAGCACCTGTGCATTCCTGCTTTCGCCTGCTCCTGACAGTGATGTCCATGGAACGCCTCAGGTTCCCCAAGCTGCCAGTAAACACAGGGCAGACCCACTCACAAGGGCCCAGCATGTATGAGAGGCAAGCAGGAAGGCTGAACCCCTGGAGCCCTGGCCTACTGTCCCCTGCCCCTCGCCTGCTCTTCCAGGTACTACCAGACTCCACACTTACGTGGTGCCAGCACTGCCATGGACCTCCCTGCAGCCACTACCTAGACCTTTCTCCACACCATCCAATCCATCATGAGCTCTGACGTCTACTTTCTGTGTTCTCCTCCACTGTCTCCTTTTAGCAGTTGTCTCAAACTCTGTCAGTAAGGTACATGGAGTCCCATACATGGTTACAAAAAGCACAGGTCCTCCAGCCCTTGACAGGCTCACTCCTGAGGCAGTATCTGAGTTAGCTGTCTATACTGTAACAAAATACTGAAGAAAACCAACTTTGAGAGGAGAGGTCTATTCCGACCCATGGCATCAGAGGTTTCAGTTTATGGCTGGTTTCTCCCACTGCTTTGGGCCTGTGGTGAGGCAGTACATCACGGTGGGGCGTGCACAGTAGAGCAAGCTGTTCACCTCAGGGTGGCCAGGAAGCTAAGGAGGGGAAGAAGAGGGGCCACAATGTGACCTAACTTCCTGCAGTGTGACCTGACCCCAGCTCTTAAAGTTTTCACCCCCTCCAAATAGCCTTAATGCGTGGGCCTTGGAGGAGCACTCAAGATCTGAACCGCAGCAGCATCAAATTGTAGAAGCATGTATCCTTGGTAGGGTGAGTACACAGGGCCTTCACCCAGCCTGGGGAACATTTAAGGGAGGTGCCACATGCAGAAGAAAAACAAGGCTCAGGCAGGTGATGGGGACACAGAAGAGCCCTTGCAGGTGGCGAGCACAGCATGGGCAGTGAGTGACTCAGAGGCAAATCCAAGGACCAGGGCCATGTGACCAGTCTTGCCCAATGAAGGGGAGGAGCAAGGTCTGTGTCACTCCTGCATGGAGGCAGGAAACAGCCATGAGCCCTCCACCTCCAAGATGGCACAGTAGCCAGAACAAAAGTAGTGTCCCTAGCTAGGAAAGAAGCCTTCACAATGTCCGGGACTCAGAGTTTGCCCAGGCTGACTAATTAGACATGCAACATTTCACAGCCCGGGGTGGTGGTACCAGTGACCTCTGCTAGAGAACTGTCTTATTCTGAAGAGAATTTTTCAAAAAACTCAAGTTACTTCACGAGGAAGGAAAGAAGAGGAAGAGAGGGGAAGGGAAAAAAAGAAAAGTAGGAAGGGCAGGAAGGAGGGAGGAGAATTTATAAACCTGGTTCTGTTCTCTGTGCTCTATAATTTTGGGTGAGTCATAATATTTACAAATGAGAAAGGTGAAAACATCTCCGACTCACAAACGTCCTGCTAAAGTTGAGGAAACTGAGGCCCACAGAGGAGGAAGCCACTGGGGCCACTCCAGTGGCTGCAGGGACAATACAGGTCCCATTGGGGGGGGCCCAGGCTTGGGATGCACTCTCTTCCTGGAAGGAAGTCACAGTAGAAATAAGGGGCAACAGCCACCTGTCGTGTGGAGGGTCCGTCTGGTCCACATAGCTGTGTCTTAGTGAACATAAGGTGATGCTGACCACAGATCATGCAGCAGAGAGGGGGGTGCATGTGTCCCTGGGCCTGACTCACTAAAGGAGAAAGAGGACGTGCAGGCTGCAGCCGTAACGGGGGTACCTTAGGAAAGCGTGGGCCAGGTCAGCACGTCCAACCACTGACCTCGGGGGCAGCATGGCTGCCAATAAGTCACATTGGGTCCTCCCCAGGGAACAGCAAAATAGCAGCAGTGTGTATATAGGGGCTCCCCTGCTGATTCCTCACCACAAAGGCAAAAGGTGTTGCAATGCAACCTTCCAACTTTGCCTGTGTGCCCCCCGGTGCTGAGTTCCTGGGCAGGCCTGCTTTCCTGCCCATCCTATTGTCTCCCAAGCTCAAGCAGACACGTGCAGCCACAGGTGACTCGGGCCTCTCAGCCAGCAGCAGCACACCAGCATGCAAACCCTGGTCACTGGCTTCAGCGGCCTGCTCCTGATCACTGTGCCACACTGCTTCTCACTGGAATGACCATGCTGCAGAGCGTGACCAACCCACCTCAGCACTTCCCTGACTGACCCCATTACTCCAACGGGCCACAGGCATGCCTATGCAGGCCCCACTTCCCAAGGGCAGAGAGTAGCAGGGACCCTAGCAGAGACCCTCATTCCCAGGAGACACAAGCATAAAGGGTGGCCAGGTAACAGCGCTGTCCCTGGGCTGCAGCCTAGAAACTCCTGCCCACCTTCCCTGGAGCTCTCTTTCCCTTGGTCCCCACCCAGCTGTTGTCCTACATCCTGCCTCAGGGTCTGCTTCCCAGAAGACCAGGCTAACACCCCCCAGAAACCCCCAAGCAAGAATACAAAGCAAAGGCACAACTGGCAAGAGGATGCCACAGCCATCCTGAGAAGCCCAGGACCCAAAACATCAAACGCATCTGTGCATGAAGGCGTAAGACAGAAAACTCCAGACAGGACCGCATTTGGGAAGGGCGGCAGGCCACAGCTACAGCACAAGGTCACATACCTGTGGCAAGGGCTCCTTCTCACCCTCCGGACACCTAGCAAATGTCCACTTTTGAGATTTAACACCTGCTTCTATGACCATTTTCTCCTTCAGCTTTTTCAGTGTGAAAACAACCCATTATTTTTTTTTAAAGCAAACCATAAAGCAAACATTTAGCTTAATAAATGATTACTAAGCATCCTAGAATTTCTGGGTATGGCAAGAGATAGGCCAGGGATGCCAGCCCACCCTCGCAGACCAGAATCCCTGTGTGGCCATGAGCCTGTCCACACTGCAGCAGGATCACCAGCCCCCTTTCCCTTCCCACTTCGCAGCCCCAGACACATCTCTGAACACACAGGTCCCTCTGGATCCATGCATTGTGCCTCCACCTCTCTTTTCTTCTCCTGGCCACTTATTAAGTAAAAAAAGGAATCCCCAGGCCGAGTGATTTCCACCATGAAGGGGGCTGGACCCGCATCTTGGAGCAGCCACTCCCTGAACGGCACCCCCTCCCCACTTCCTGCAGGCCCCCAGGACCACCTCCTCCCAGAATGTGCTAGAATTGCTCCACAAGCAGAAGGTTGCCTTCCTGGCCATGGCAAGCGGGGTGCAGCCTGCCTAGGCAGCTGAGGATAAGCACTTCCAGCTTTCTTTCCCCTTAATTACAAATTCTCAGAGTAGATAAAGGAATTCACAGCCTTCTCCTAGGGCACTGGCCAGGCTTATGTTCTGCCCATGCTCTTGGTGCTGTGGGCTTAGATGTGAGGATGCCTCTCGACCTACGGCTGAGACCTCACTGCTGTTCCAACGGCCCCGTCGCTGGTCTCCCCCAGCCTTCACCCGACCAGCCCTGAAAGCTCCCTTGCTACTGCCATGACAAAACACTCTGTGGACAATGAGTATATCTCCTGCCCACGTCTTAAAACTGGCTGCTTGTCAAGTCATCCTGACTTCAGCAGAAAAATTAATTCCAAGATAGGGTGGGAGCCCCACAGATGCCCTGGATCAGCACAGCTCACGCCAGAGCCCCTGCTGTCCTCAACAGCTGAGCTCAGGATTCCAAGGGTTCCTCAATTGTATGTTTCTTTCCTCAATGTCCCCCTTCTCCTGGCACAGAAAACCCTGGTCATGATCCTCAGCTTCAGACTACAGAATTATTCACTAGCTTCATTATCCCACTCGCAAAGCATGCCGGGAATAGCAATGGTGACACATAGTAGTGGGACTCCCAAGGAGGGCCCCAGAGTGCTAGGTACTGCCCAACCATGTAGGCACCACTACCCTGCCAGTACCCAGCTTCTACCTTAGATCACACCATGCACTGCAAAGACATCTTGTGACAATGGTTGCTGCAATTAAAAGAGGACCTCTACTTTCTCCTGTTAGGGTGGTGACTCAAAAGGAAAAGAATGAAAATGAAAAACAAACGAAGGGGTAAAGGACGAAGGGATTAGAGAGAAAGGGAAGTGAGAAGGAGAAGGGAGGAAACGAAAGAGGAAGAGGAAGAAAAAAGAGGGAAAAGGGACAATAGAGAGAGGAATGTAGGAAGAAAAGGGGGAGGAGGAGGAAAGGGAGAGGAAGGGTGATGGGAAGGGAGGGAGGAAAGGAAGGAGGGAGGGAAGGAGGGATGGAGTGAAGGAGGGAGGGGGAAGAAAGGCAGGGGAAGAGGAGGAAGAAGAGGAGGAGAACTTGTCCCCTGCTGAAGCAAATGTACGACAGCAGTGTCACTGTGGAAGAGCAGTGGCTCCTCAAAGGTTGAGACAGGACATTTTTTTTTCAATTTTTTTATTGTTTAAATTTAACAATGGTTATATTACATAGTTTCATCATCAGATCAGTTTAGATTAATACATATAGGTATATAAGATTGATCAAACAATTAAACATTAACCTTTCTAAATCCATATTACTTTTTTTTTTCTTTTCCCCCTTCTTTTCTTTGAAAGTTGACATATTGCATATTGTCCTCACAATCATTCTACAGAGTACAGTATGTGGGCATGACCCACCTCCCTATTGATGTTGCATAGAAAAAAAAAAAAGGAAAAGAATATACTTCTCTTTGGACTAAGAGGAAGCAGATACATACACAGTCAAAGGTTTTGCAATTGCAGTGTGCCACCAGTGAAGCTTGTGATGTTAGAGGCTATTGAATCTAAGCCTCCTAAAGCTCATCTCACCAATCTAGCTCTGCGTTCCATGCATTGTAATTA